>BPLR01005862.1:0-75516 GCA_021605095.1 Caerostris extrusa
TGCCACACTGCAGCATGGAAGTAAAGGCGTGTCTGTATTTTGGCTCCGTTCTTGGAAAGAGATTGGAAGTTTTGCCAAGTTGAGTGGCACTAAAATCGTTACAGAAGAGAGGCATGGAATTTTTGAAAAAGAAATTGAATTGAATTGCCCAACAAATTAATTGCTAAAAAGATTACTGAATTTTGCTGATTTTTAACCATAAATAATCTTTCCATTTTAATTTCAATTTGTAAAAATGATATGATTGCTGATTAACTTCCAATTAGAGATAAAGATAAAAAATAATGTTATTTAAAGAACAATTTTTGTGGTATTTTTAACTCAGTTGATAAGATCGATGAAAACAGTATTGTTCATTATAAATTAAATGATGTTTTATGAATGGCATTATGTTCTAAAACGTTATATTTAAATATTTCTTATTCAATAATGTAAAATATCCTTCTTTACTAAATACTACACTAGTACAATACTACATTACAAAATTATTAAACTTAGTTAACTGGTGGGCATGATTACAAAAATATGCTGCAATTTTATATAGATCAAATTAAACGATAGGTTCTAAATTAATTGGAGATTAAAAACGTTCAAAATATTTTTAAAGATCATTAATTTTAACAAGTAATTAAATTTACTAGTAAATTAAATATTAAATAGATTTTTAAAATTTTAAGAACATAAATACTTTAAGTAACTTTTTGAAGCCTTAATTATAAATTATGCGCGGTGAAATAAGCATGTTTTATATGTTATATGGCTTAGAGTTATAAGTATATTTTTAAAATAAGTACGTTTGTTGTTTATGGAAAAATAAGTATTTAAAAGTACCAACATACTTACTTAACAAATTACTTAGAACCAATTAATTACTTAATTTTTCAACAATTTTAAATTCTGTATCACATAATTATGTTTAGAATTTCCAAAAATATTCTACTTCTACTTATTATTCTACTTATAGCCACTGACTTCTAAGCTATCGGTTTGTCGTTCTACGGTCATCTTGTCTCATCTTGTCATCATCTTGTGCACTACGGTCATCTTGTGCTAAATGCTTGATAAATAAAAAAATCAATAAAATAAAATCATCTTGTGCTTGTGCTTTTTGATAATATGTTCTTGTGCTAAACAAACCGGGACCTACAGTTTAAAGTGGATTCCGAAGCGTTCACAAATATCCATGCCACAAAGCCAGGTTTCGAATCTGGAGCCTGTGGTAACAAAGGCCAGAGTTCTAGCCAATTGGCCATCAGGCCATTTTTAACCTATCAGAGAAGGCACTGAATCGAAAATTGAAAAGTCACAGAATTCAGCAATTTTAATGCTTTTTACCGAAATACACTGGACATTATTTCACTTAGCATATAAAGGTATTACTATATTATAAAGCATTATTATAATAAAAAATAATCCTTTCCACCAAATAAAAGGACAAAACAGAAATTTACTTTACTGCAAACTCTCTGCAATTCATTGTCGCATCAACATGGTTTATTCCATCTATTAAAATATTCCAAGAAAAATAGGCTCGAATTTACTAATAATAATAAACAAAAAAATTTGAGGCAGACTATATAAGTATGCAAATGAAAACAAGTTTTCGTTTTTTACTTCCTGTTTTGAATAAAATTTCAACAAAAAAATGCTTTTGAATAATTAACACGTATTCATTGTAGACATCATTAACATGTTGTAACATTAAAATTGTGTCAACAATATTATTCAAAGCTAAAGTAATTTATTGAATCATCAGACTCTAGACGGAGAGACTCACGGAGACTTTTTAAGTCTAGAGACTTAAAAAGTGAATGCAAAATAGATAGATCATTTAGTGACAAATAAAATGAAAACAGTATTCTATGAAGTGTAATGATGAGACTTACAATTTTAATTTAATTACTCATCGAAGTGTGACCATGTGACTGAACTGATTCTAGAATTTTTGAAAGATTTTGAAATGATATTTACATAATGGATAATATGTTCTTTTATTACATTTGGAAATTAATAAGGGATGTTTGACAGTATATATATAGATTCAATAGATAGATCAACTGGTTGCAATCATAACTCAAACAGTAAGGATCACTGGGTAATTTCGACCGTTATACCTTTCAGAATAAAAGAAAATCCTCTCAAAACTTTTCAAATTTTACTTATAATTAATTCAACTTTATTTAATACTAAACCTTTTTAGAATAACTTGCTTTATCATGGTATGAGATAACGTTGATTTTATTTAATACTAAATATTTTTAGAATAACTTGCTTTATCATGGAATGGGATAACGTCGATAGTTAATTAGAAATTAATCAGTCTACATTATCTCATACCATGATAAAGCATTTTAATTGTTCTTGCACATTTATCAATATTTTTTCTGTGAATTAATTTGCAATACTTTCAAAGTGAGTACTTTCACTTTGTATCGTTGTGTTACGTGTATCATTGAGCCATTTGTTTCGTTGTGTTATATATCCCATTGAATCACTTGTATCGTTGTGTGCGTATATCAGTGAATCATTTGTATCGTTGTGTTACGTATATCATTGAGCCACTTGTATCGTTGTGTCATTTATATCGTTGGGCTATGTATATCATTGAATCTGAACCACTAGTATCGTTGTCACTTATGTGTTACGTATATTGTTGAGCCCACTTTGTATCGGTGTATCACTTGTATCGTTGTGTCACTTGTATCGCTGTGTTACATAAATCGTTAAGCCACTTGTATCAGTGTGTCATTGGTATTGTGTTACGTATATCTTTGCTTCACTTGTACCGTTGTGCCACTTGTATCGTTGTGTTATGTATATCATCGAGCCACTTGTATTGTTGTGCCACTTAAAAAGGCCTTCACACAATTAAGGAAAAATAAAACATATTTTATGCTTATTTTGTTTCATGTGCCAAATATACAAAATTGCAGTTTTTATTTTCTTCAAAGCACGTCATTATCATCTCGTGTTCTGAAGTAATCAACATGCACGACATTAATGAGAAACACTTTTGCAGAAGACAATAGCGAAGCATGTGACATTATTTCAGCGAGATAAAAACGAATTTCATGTACGCAAATGCAAAATATCATTCCAATTCTATTTTAAAACGAGACTGATAAGTATTATAAAACAAAACTTATTGAGGTAAAAATACTTTAAATTTCAAAGGGCAACATTTCCATAGTTATAATCTTGCATTTCATGTAAATTCAAAAAACAATGCCCGAAGTTATTCCGTTTTTAAAAATACTGTGAAAATTTAATAAGCGATCAATATGCATGATAAAATGCAATTAACAGGGGGACACGCAGTCTGGCCAATGCGGTTTCTTCTATCTTACGAGAGTTAAATCTTTGAAGAAGATTAAGCTTGCAATTTATTAGACAGGAAAGTAATATTTTTCCGAGGATTTCAAAAATTGGCTCATTATATGTCAAAACATTTATAGATGCTTATCTGAAGTCGTATTCAAAATAAAAGTAATACCTCGACTTTTTGTTTGTTTGTTTGTAATTATGCCCTATTTCGCCATTTTTTTTTTTTTTACATCGGTCAAAGTGGGGGTTGGTACTGCCTGTACGATATTCCTCGAACAGTCCCCGATGCGATTGTGGATGATGAGCATGACGATAAGATGATGTTGTGTACCTATTCACGGACCTTTCTACCTTTTATGCGTACCTGTACATCATTCGGGTGTCGAATGAAAATAGAGGGAAAAACTCATGCAAGCCTTACTGTCTATACTGGATGCTTGTAATCGCACCAACTTCCTCTTTTCTGAAAGTAGTAATCAGTACTCCTTCTCTTTTCTGAAAGTAATAGTTAGTACTTTTTCTATTTTTTTTTTCTATTTCTAAAAAGTAGTAGTTAGTACTCCCCCTTTTTTTAAATTAGCAGTCAGTAAGCACTTCTCAACTTTTTTAAAGTAATAGTCAATACTTCTCCTTTTTCTGAAACTAGCAATTAGTACTCCCTTCTTTTCTGAAAGTAATACCAAGTAATCCTTATTTCTGAAAGTAATAGTCAATATTCCTCCTTTTTTTTAAATTAATAGTCAGTATTTCTCTTTTCTGAAAGTAATAGTCAGTGATCTTCCTTTTTTTTTCTGCAATTAATAATCAATTATTCTCCTCTTTTCTGAAAGCCGCAATCAATGATTTGAAGGTAATAATCTAGAACACGACGCCACGTCTTTTATTAAATTTAAAATGTATATTGCGAATATTGATAAAAAAATAGCTTTCCTTTAAGGATATAGCATTCATGCCATGGAATGCAATTTAATAGTTTTCCGCCAGTGAATGTGAATCCTGTTTCGTAGTCCAGTAGTCGTGCAAGATGGTTGAGGTTCAAATCCAATGTCAACGTCTATTTAAACATTTATTTCGAAAGCGGGGGCCCTCGGAAGAGATTGTGAAAAGGTGTGTAGTTATGAGACATGATAGAAGTATGCTGGGTTTTCTTCCATAATACATCAAAAGTGGGGCCGTAACTCCTAAAATCCTTTCGCCGCAATACTCGTTGCGGTATACACAAGGCGAAATACAAAATTTACTATTACCTTGTGATATTATGTTTTCTTTTTATCGGCTAATGATCACTTTACGCTAGAGGGACTTCCCTTTTGGGGTTCTACTTTGGTCTCTGAAACTACAACAATGAGGGATGGACATTCCCAGAAAAGGCATTCTAAGATTTTACATATTTCTTTTTGAACAAAAAGGAAATCTCACCTACTGAATTATCGTACTTTTCCTACATAAATACCTGAATTTTTAGATTCGACTCGCTCAGCATGCCTCGAACTGAACTCCTTAATGAAAAGCCCATATGCTACAAGCCTACTTAAGAATAAGCCAGTGTTCTGAAAGCTCCCAATAGATATAATGCAGATTCTCATTTATTATTATACTTATAATTGAATTAATTGACAATGATTTTTAATTTGCAGTAACAAAATAAAAATAGGTCAAAAGTCTTTCTTTGGGTGATAAATGTTATGTCATACAATCTAAATAATATAATTTTTACTATATTTCAGATAAGATGAGCTAATATGCCTCGTGGATGAGTGGTAAAGTGCACAATTAGCATAGCCCATTAGAGGAGGGCTCAGGTACCAATCTGATGGAGGTATCTATCACAATATATAGAGAGACTGGGTAACGATTGTAATAAAAGTGTCTCGCATCTATGATCAGGTTGTTTCGTATGAGTTCTCTGGATTTTTTCCCATATGGCACACCAATGTGAGGCTGTTACAGCAAAAGTCGTCAGGGAAGGCAATGTTCGTGAGATACGTAAATGGAACATAAAGCCACCTAGTTCAAATAAGAAAAAAAACTTAACTTGTGGCCCAGTGGTACGTGCAAATAGACATAGGTTTAACGACAGGCTTTGTCGTCCCTTTTAAGAAATAAGACGTTTGCTTTGTCGCTCTTCCATCCTTTTATGCATACTCTATGTTAATTAGTTCGGGACCTACAGTTTAACATGGATAAAGAACCACTAACAAACATCCATGCCACCAACATGATTCGACTCCGAATCCTGTGGTACCAAAGACCAGAGCACTAGCCAAGTGGCCATCAGGACGCTTAAAAATAAGTAGAGGCTTCTTCGCAAAGTGTGAATGTCTCGCTTCCACAGTCAGGCCATCTGATGAGGATTTTCCGGATTAACTCCTTATGATAAACAATTATGAGCATGCTACGTTATGAGCTTCTTGTTTAATTGTTCGAGGCGTTTGTAGGTAAAACACAAAGTTCCCGATGTGCAAAATCTTATG
Organism: Caerostris extrusa; assembly: GCA_021605095.1. Classification (NCBI taxonomy): domain Eukaryota; kingdom Metazoa; phylum Arthropoda; class Arachnida; order Araneae; family Araneidae; genus Caerostris; species Caerostris extrusa. The sequence continues at coordinate 5,799 of BPLR01005862.1, forward strand.
AATAAATTAGAATGTCGTGGATCATATTTAATTCTATGTATCTTATTGTAACAAAGTTTAAATTTATTTGTGCAGTGAGTTTAAAGTGTTCACTTTTAATAGTAATAACATGTTTATGGCAAAATCTGTGTGTCTAATCCTCAGTGTCCTGCAATGCGGGACGGACATCTCATGAGTAAATCTACTCATGGATGGAGGAAAAGGGGCATTGGGCTTTGTGACGGAGCCCCCGTAGATAGAACTCTGATTTGGTTTCTTGTCCCTTGGGGGAGCTACCAGGCATTTGCGTATCGCATGGAGAAAACTCGGAAAATTCCCACCAGGTAGTCTGACTAACGAGGCAAGTTGTGGAACATCTCTAACGGCATCGAGTTTTCTCGTTTTTTGAAACGGTGTCTACAACAAAGCCGCCAACGGATGGAACCTCCGCCCTAATGCTCACCAACGGCGCACGTTATCACTGAGCTACGAGTTGGGAATAGCAAAATCTAGTAACTATCAATTAATTATATTCAATTAAGGAAACTAAGGTGATTGCTTTTAATGAAGAAATCGTTTGAATAAATAAATTTATTTATAGTTTAAGAACAAAAAATATATTTTAAAAGTTTGCTAATTGCTGAAATGCTTTTTAAATACTCCTCTCTTGAGACGTAAACTTCATCATTGCTCAATTATTTTTTTTATTTGTTTAATTTTTCAAAATAAAATTGCACCCAAATAATTTTCTAACACTGTTTGTTTTTCAAAACATCGTGATAAAACATTTTCAAAACACATCAAAACATTTCTCCAATGTTCATTATCTAAAAAAAAATCTAATTTCAAATAAAAATTATTATTCTATAATATTTCCCTTCTACGAAAACTGACTAGTAACAATAACAACAACTGAGATATGGAATGCGTTCTTTTCACCACGCAGTTTGAACCTTGACCGAAACGTTCGCTCTGCTCGTTCACACGGAATGGCAGGCCGAAATCGATATACTCGCTTGTGCAATTCGTAAATCGTTTTCTTGCTACAGTTTTTTTTAACCTTCTTTTCCATGAATTTATATATAAGTGGAACATCGAACATCCATGTTTTAAATAACCTTTGTGTAAAACAATATAACTTTTATTATTTAAAAATGTAATGTATGCAACTTATAAAAAGTAAAATAAAAATATTACTCAGTTGTTTTTTTTTTTTTTAATTCTATGATTAATCTTAAAGTTGTAATCACTAAACAAAAAAAAAAAAAATCCTTAAAAGTGCTGTAATCAAGAAAGCCAAAATCATTATGTAAGCAACTGATAAAGGGAAAAGAAATCATCCTACAATCAACCGATAATGAATTAATAAAGCTGCAATCAACAGATAATGAATTAATAAGGCTACAATCAACCGATAATGAATTAATAAGGTTCCAATCAATCTATAATGAATTAATAAAGTTGTAATTAATCGAAAATGAATTAATAAAGCTGTATAATAAAGTGCCCTATTCGAAATTAGCTCATCTAGTTTTCAAGATTAGAATCCGGGTTTAGATTAGAATCCGTTGGTAGTGTCAGGTTGCAATAACTGCTTTCAAAAACGTGGAAAACGTGGATAAGACAATTGTCTGAGTGTTTGCCAATTGCATTAGAACAGCATAAAATGTTATATGAAAACTTTATGATATGAACTAGCTTGGTGGATAATATTCCGTGTTTTTGAATTGATCGTTAACCGAAGTTTTTGGATTCTATGGCTAGGCCAGAAATTCCTTTTATTGGGTTCGATAGAGAAAAGTATGAGTTCCCACAGTTCTCCGCGGCCCGATGGCCGGTTGGTTAGAGCTCTGGTCTTAGGTACTCAGGTTTAAGGTTAGAATCATGGTGGTGGCATTGATGTTTGGGAGTGGTTCGGAATCCACGTTAAACTGTAGGTCCCGGTCTAATTAGCCCAAAGTGTGCACAAAATGACAGTAGAGCGACAGACCAATCGAAGCCAATACCCAGATGTTCTAAAACGGTGATAACCGCAAGTCGAACATGACGTACATCAATGCAGTATTAAAATAATGAAATTTAGATTTATTGCAGCCACAACTTGATTGATAAATAACTATTTCTTAAAATATTTTTTAATTTTTTTTTAACAAATTTTCTTAAATTTCTTTTTCCAAACATATTTATAAAACAAAGTAATAAATCTTTTAATGATTTTATTTTGATATTCTACCGGGAAAGAAATCTAGTATGTAAAGAATGTTCAGAAATAAAAATGACGTCAGACTAAATTTACATGTCTAGCTGAAAATGTTACCATGCACGCATCTTTAAACGTGAAAATGTTTTGAATCTGAGTTAAAATATGCTAATGACATCGAAAAATGATTCAGAAATGAACAAATACGAGTTAATATTTCGTGTTCCCTCATTGTCTCAATCATTTCATCCATCAGATTGACCAATTTATCAACAAAATTACGAATTGGACAAATTTGCCTCATAAATCATCCATTATAAATCAATACGTCAATAAATAAGTACACTAAATTTTTTCCAGGTAAATGATCAGATAAAAAAAAGATACATATTTTATCATTAATTTTTTTAATATTTAGCTTAAGAAATTTTATTATGACAGCAATTTTCTTAATGTGTATGTGATGTAGGTATTTGCTTTGCTTTATGCCATATTTTCCCCATATCTGAGCTACATAGCTCTATGTCAATAAACAAAGAGGGTAAATAAAATAAATAAGATAATAAAAGTTTCTTATATAATTATGCAATTATTTAGATATTGATATGACATAAGGGCCTGAGGGCCGAATGGCTAGCTCCCTGGCGCTCGGTGTCACAAATTTCGGACTCGAGTCCCAGCAGTGCCATGGATACTTGTAGTGGTTTTGCTTAAACTATAGGTTCTTGGCCAATATGACTGTAAAACTGATGTAGGGCTGAATCTCTAGTAAAAAGTAAAAAAAAAATCTACTGTCTAGAAATCTGCCAGCGAGAGCCACAGGGGACGTTTTTTACCAGTGAGTAGGAGGAAGAATGGTTACATACTTGTTATACACTAACAACAACAACAACAAAAGTTGATAAAAAAAAAAATGCCTTCACTCTTAATAAGCCTCTTAAAGTTGATATTTATAGAAATTCCAATAAGAAATTTTAAAAATTATTCTGTAGAATTATTTTCAGAGAAAAATTTAAATGAGAAAATTGTACTTTTATATGCTTATTATTAATTACGCATTTTTCAAAACTAACTAAACTGAGATACGGGACCATATTAATGGAGAACCTTGGTTGCTTAGCAACCCATCTCCTGCTTTGTGAGTGACGGAAATAAGCTTTAAGCCCATTGATTAGATAGTAAAAACAATATAGGTATATTATTAATTTATTTAAAAATTAATTATTCAAAATTTTTATTAATTAATAAAATAATAATAATAATAATAAAACCTGCATATATAAATTTGTTTTAATTTTTTTTTTTATATTATTATTATAATTTCAAGTAGGTAATAAAAAGATAAAAATAGAAAAAACAATAACGATTAAAATTGTGACTCAGTGTAGAAACTGCATGGTTTCGAAAGGAGGATATCGGAACGTTAATGAATAAATTCAGAATGCGATTTTTAAAATCAGAAATGTAGTAAACATAGTTGCTTAGGATCATTCAAAACGGAATTATTAATATTTGAATGGAATTACAAAATTTTTTTGCAGTTTTATACACAAATTGTTTAAAACTTGGGAGAGAAAGAGCATGTCTGATATCATCATTTCGTAAAAAAACTAATTTGAAAACGTAGGATTTTATTTAAACTGAGATAATAAAGTTGTCTACCTTTAAAACGCAGAAATTACCTTGTGATGCCACATAAAATCAACAATAAAAATAAAATAATATTGGTTTTACACTGCCAACATATAAATTTTTTTTTTTAATAAATGGTCGAGTTAAATTTTTAAAATGTTTTTTTTTATAAATGGGATTTAATATGGATTTACCCTTCTACTGTATCATATTGTTTTATCTTAAAAATTTTTTATATTCTTTTATTTTTGCCATTTTTAAAGCCCTGATCATTTATTAAAACATATACACATAAAAAATGTGTGTTGTTTGAAAAATAAAGCCATGTAAAAAAAAAAGCAAAGTTAATAGAATCTAATACAAAATACATGCCGTTGAATTTTCGAGTTATCATTGTGAATTACTTTGCTTATCCGTTTATCAACTTGAGAACCACATTCTTGCCCTTATATGTATAACAATAAACTTTGGCTCTGTAATACTGTAATACTAGTTATCATGGTTTGTTATCAATATGGGGCTATTTTTTATTTGTATATAAATATCAGTAACGCTGACAAATGTTCCATTTGAAGGTAACTTTGAAAAAAAGAAGTTATTTAAACATTACTGGAAGAGATTTAAAATTTAGTTTCCTTTTTCAAGCGGAAAAAAAATCCAGATGTGTTTGGCAATGTAGTTAATTTATCAATTAACATTTATCAGTTTATCAATTACAATTTTTTCATCTTTCGACGGCATTCTCATACGATTAACGGTTACGATACATTTTTTTTTTGTAGACGTTAAATGTTTAGATAATTTTAGGTTCTTTCAACTTCAAGATTTTGGAACACTAATAAATAATTAACTAATGCAATTAAAAATAACGGTAAAAAACTGAAAATCAGTTAATGAATAGTATGTTCTTTCTGGTCACTTCAACTTGACAGTTAATGGTAATTTATGATTGAAAATGAGATAATTCGCCACTAAATGTTAAAATATAGAAAATTCTGTATTACACGTGATATAGATGGGGAAGGATACTATTATAATGCATCGACTTTGTTGTTACAATATGGAACAAAACAGTTGGACTTAGGAAGGTCTGCCTCAATTAGCTCAACAATTAAAGATATTTTGGTTTTTGATTTTTTTTTTAAAAGACAAAACAAACAATTTGGTCCACCTATCTAATCTGCTTTGTAACCGAAATTAAGGCAATTCACCACTGAATGCTAAATATATAGAAGATTCTGTATTGCAAGTGGTATACATGGAGGAGAGAGACTATTATAATGCATCCACACTTTGTTGTTAATATGGAATAAAAAAGTTGGAATTGGAACGGAACAATATGGAAAAACTGGATTAGGAAGATCTCCTTCTACTAGGTCAACAATTTGGCTAACATTTTTAAGATACTTAGGTTTTTATTTTTTAAAGACAAACAAGCATTTGACCCAAGATCTAATCTGCTTTGTAATTGAAATTAAGGAAATTCTCCCACAGTATGTCAAACATATAGATGATTCTACATTACGTGATATACCATGGAGGTGAGAGACTATTATAATGCATCCACACTTTGTTGTTCCAATATGGAAAAAAAGTTGGACTTGGTTGAACAATATGGAACAAAACTGGATTGGGAAGATCTCCCTCTACTAGGTCAACAATTTGGCTAACATTTTTAAGATACTTAGGTTTTTATTTTTTTAAAGACAAACAAGCATTTGACCCAAGATCTAATCTTTTGTAATGGAAATTAAGGAAATTCTTAAGAATGTCAAACATATAGATGATTCTACATTGCACGTGATATACCATGGAGGGTGAGAGACTATTATAATGCATCCACACTTTTTTTGCTCCGATATGGAACAAAACGATTGTATCTATGAAGATCCACCTCTTCTAGTTCAACAATTTCGCTAAAATATTTTTTATGCATTTTGGTTTTTGATTTTAAGACATTTTTTAAAGTCAAACAAGACATTTTGGTCCACATATCAAATCTGCTTATTCTCAACAGAGACTTTTTAAATATTCGTTTTGACGTTACTTGTTGAATTTCACATCGGAGTGAGACAACAAGTTTCGAAATTCAAGTAACGCCAACCAACAGAAAACCAGCGCCAACCAACGAACTTTTCTTATCTTTTCTGCTTTTACATGTTAACATATTTGAGCAATATAAATAAAAATACGTTGTTGTTTTCTTCCAAAAAATTATAGGAAAAAATATTTCCACCTGTATATTTATCTACAGTTGCCGTTTTTACGTGCAAACTGTCACGTTTTTTGAAGTCATCCCAAAAAAAATAGGACAGTCAAAATCACTTACGTGAAATAGCAACCAACTTGATGTGAAAAATAAGTTGCCAGTATTTTATGAGTTTTCGTATTTGTTAACACTAGCACAAGCGAAAATCTAATCTATGCATTATATTTATTAAGATAATAAAAAATATTTCAATTTACTCCATAGTGTTAATATTTTTCACTGGTCTACAAATTAAGCTACGGAGCACACCATAACACACCATTATTAAAAATATTAACCACTATAACACACCATTATTAAAAATATTAACCACTATAACACATCATTATTAAAAATATTAACCACTATAACACACCATTAAAAATATTAACACATATTAATATTGTTTTCAATGTCATTTCAGTTTCAATGATTACAGAAACAAAGCTACTTGACGGAGAGTGCGATAATATATTTAAGTTCATTTTGACATTTAAACTCCTGGTGGGATTTATCTGTATTTTCTTGCAGATGGCAACTGTATTTCTTGCAAATGGGAAATATTTACCCCTGAAAATTTTCCAAGAAGCCTCTCTCTTTGCTCTATCGGCAGACTGTTCAGTGCTTATTGAAGTATGACTTGAAATATCTAACGTTAAAAAAACAGTGCAACTGCGATTTAAAAGAATGCAGTTTTTAATTATACTGTTATTTTGGATGTAAATGTTTCTTAATAAAAAGTTGTTTACCCAAAGTTGTATAAACTTTTTTTTTTTTACGTCAATCATTGTTGTTATGAAAATCTTCGATTATTGAAAATAATCCATTACATTCTAGAAAAAAATAGGAGGACCAATTAGTAATATTTCTATATATCATCTTCTGATCAATGCTCTAGGAAGTTTATAAGATTCAAACAAAGAAAATAGTTATTATTCTGAATTAAAAAGAAAGACGAATTTTTAAGTGACTGCAAAGGGCAAACAATAACTACAGACAACAAAGAAATTGCCAATCGCTATATCTGTTTAAAGAACAGTTATAGACAATGCACTATTACTTGATTGATCGTATGTGAAGATTTCAAAAATCAGAATTTAATGCACTGAATAGAGAACATAATTTGCATAAAAAAAAATAATATTTTAAAACTAATTTTTTTTTTATTGTAATTTGAAAACTACCACATTCAAAAAAATTTTATAAATTACAGTTAACTTTTATTATATGTTCAAGATAGCATCTACAACTCTAAAAAGAATGTCACCAAAAGAATATTTTAAAATCTGATTTTTGAACAGAAGTTTTTATCAATTTTATCAATTATTATAAATATTTTTTACTCATAAAATTATGGGATTTTTTGGTTTTTCTTGATGACTTTTATAATTCTTGATCAGTTTTATTTTCCTTGATCACTTTTTGTTTCTTGACCACTTTCAACGTTTCTCATTGGTTTTATTTTATCAATAATATTTTTTAATTTCCTTTCCTAGTTTTTATGAATTTTTTTCACATAATATTTTTAATTTCTTTCCCTATTTTTTAAGCATATTATTTAAAATTTCTTTCACCAGTTTTTTTTTATACATAATATTTTTAATTTTTTGCACGTGCTAATAATAACATAATTAAAAAATATAAAATTGTACAAAAAAAATCGTTCGGTGTGGAAGCAAGAACAATTTTATTTCAAAATGAAAATATGATTTTTCATTAAAAAAGAAAATCGTTTGAATTCTAAAGTTTTTATTTTTATTTTTTTGAGATTACTACTGTGCGTTTTGTTCTTAACATTAAATTCTATATTTTTTATGGGTAATCTGTATAATAGCCCAGTTTATAATTTCCTTTGTTTTGAATAGGTAAGTTATCTGTTTCTATTTTTATTCATTTATATAAGTAAACATTATTTATTTAATCCAATGTGAAATGAAATATAAAAAAAGAATTATTTATCATGTCTTAAGTAAACTGTATTCTTTAAAAATAATTTTGCTACATTCTGTTTTTTTTTTTTTTTTTTTATAATTTTGTTTAAATAATTGGTGCGATTATTTGTATATCATTATGGTATACGTGACTTTTTAAATAACATTTTTTAAAATAATTATCACTCATATGATCTACCTTCGTTGAGAATATTTAGTAATGTTAAATATGTATCGTATAGGCAAATATTGAAATAAACGGCAATAAATAGATTAGTGTATGCTTTGAAGATTAACCAATAATTTAAAAATAAATACTTTTGAAATAAAATAAAATATATATATATATATATATATTTTGAAATTTTAAATGCTTTTATTTTTAATATTTAATTGGTATGGAAAAAGGGTATTTCATCATTTCTTCTAAAATAATCATGTTACTTTAAAAAAAAAATATATTATAGATTATTATGAATGCTATGCATTATATTAATGTAGCTATTATCAGGCTAATAAAACTGATAACATAATTCAGCATTGTTTATTGAAAGGATAGCTGGTCAATTTAAAGGGTCAATAAGATTTAACGTGCTTCTTTCCGGTTTATGAATTTAGCATTTAGTGCCTCAAATACATTAAAAAAATGGCATATCTGCAGAAAATATAGCGTTTCAGTCTATATGTCTATAAATTCTTTTAAGCTGGTATTACATATTTTTATGCCAGAAAAATTTTAAATAAAAAATATTGTTAAACTAATAAAAAAAAAAATTACCATCTTTTAGAAATTCATTAAAAGATTTTCAACAAATCTTACTTTTATGAGTTTTGATAATTGACAATATAACAATACAATAATATATAAAACTATATAATAATATACAATTTTATGAGTTACGATAGTAATATAATTTTATGAATTATGACAATAATTAGACAATAGAACATCTTGTTCATGAGTCTTATTATGTAACTCAGATAAAAACGAAAATTACTTTTAAGAAATAAATATTCAAAACTTTTTTTATTTCATGACAACACTAATTATTTTTGGCATATAAGACAAGACATATAATGGCAAGATACTATCTTGCCTTTCTTTTTGTAGAAGCATGACAAAATTTCCTAATTCCCAGATATATATATCCTAAGCATTTATTTTATTTTCAAAATTTATGCTTATATTTATTTCTCCGACTGAAATTCCATCTGTTATCTTCGAAGAAAAACGTTCATAGACTTTACTATAGAAGATTATATGTAGTTGCCAATAGAAGACTATATGTTGTGTATATAGAAGATTATAAGTAGTGTATATAGAAGATTATAAGTAGTGTATATAGAAGATTATAAGTAGTGTATATAAAATCCATATCAAGTTTCCAAATAAAAATTCCAGACATTATAGACAGAAAATCACTACACATAGTAAAATCAATCATAAAGATGAAATTGAGTACTAAATTATTTTTATTTTCGTTTGTAATTCATTACTATTTTAAAAATAAAAGCAAATTTAACGTCCACGTAAGTCAAAGAGGAAAATCTTCTTATTATGCTACCAAATCAATTTACTTTGAAAAATACTTTATTTACTTAAAAATATTTTGGAGAACTTGTATTTTTTATACAATTTGGGGAGATATAAATTACTATTTTTATTTTAAGCATTTTTAATTTTTTAAAAATTTTCTTAAATTTTTTTAATTATTCAAACATATAAGATGCATCCTATCTTGCTTTCCTTTTGTAGAAGTGTGACAGAATTCTTAATTCCCAAATATCCTAAGCATTTATTTTATTTTTAAAGATTTATGCTTATTACTTTCCACCCACTGAAATTCCTGTTATTTTCGAAGAAAAAACATTAATAGAATTACTATAGAAGACTACATGTAGTGGACTGTAGAATACTGTATGTAATGTATATATGTCAAGAATTTAAATAAAAATTTCGACATTATAGACAGAAAATAACTACATATAATAAAATCAATCATAAAGATGAAATCGAGTACTAAAAATCTTTTATTTTCGTTAATAATTCATTGTTATTTTAAAATTAAAATCAGATTTAACATATACGTAAGTAGAAGAGGAAAATCATTATATTACCAAGTCAATTTATCTAAGACGTTATTGTTGTGTTATCTGAAATAATATATTCTTTTGCGTCATGTTAACGAATTTAGTATTTATTCATTGCTTTATTTGATTGAATGTGATATTATTTATACTAAGAATAGCAATTTTTGAAACGATTCCAAATCAATTGGAGAATGTTTTTCTCTTTTTTATGATTGCAGTTTAGAAATGTCAAATGTAATAGATGTCGAAAAAGATGCAAATACTTGTTGTTAAAAATATTGAATTTAAATAGATATGTTTCTATTGAAATATCTTATCGGTATGATTGGAAACGTGTTTGGCATACATTGATATGAAAGACATGAATTTTTTCAAGAGTACAAGTTCTTTCTTAGCATTGTGTACAAGTATATTTTATGCGATTTTTATCTGTTTTTCTTAAATCAAGAACTACGCACGTAGGACGATGCTTAAATTGTTTGAAGTAAGTAAATAGTATAATTAATATGCATGATTTAAATGTGTTACGTCGTAAAAAGCATATGATTTGAATATTTATTTTTAAAGAGATCATTGGGTTAAAAAAACAACAAAAACCCAGAAATGTTATGCAAATCTTTTGATAAACTTCTATTATTTTTATTAAATACAAGACAATTGCGAAATATTTCTAGGAAATCTAAGCAACTCCAACAGAAATTCAAATTGAGATATACATCTGCACTTCAGCATTTGCATTTGTCTTAAATGTAACCTATCATATTATGAAGAAAATTATTATTATCATTATGAAGAAAATTATAAATAAATGAAATGGATTAATAAACAATATTAATAAATAAATAACACCTAGAAATAAAATAATAAATAATACTAAATTAAATAATTAATATTAATAAATCAATAATATCAAATAACTAACCAATAATAAAATTAAAATTAACATTATCTTATTTCGGTTGTTTAGGTAACGTTATTTTCCTATAAGGGATTCATACTCTATACAGTACACAACGAAGAAATATCTGATAAATTTAGTGAAGTTTTTGGAATGGTATTGGATTTTTGGATAGGCAACACATGTGTGCATGTTGTACTTAATAAATAGAAACAAAATGACGATTTAATAAAATTTTCTAAGTAATATTTTGCATATAAAAAGTTATTTTGGAATATATATATATATATGAAGAATGTATTTCATTCATAAAAATTTATTGTTGTTAGTTTATTCGAAAAATTATTGTTCGCTCAAAATTGTCGAAGTTTAAAATATTTTTGAAATAATAAAAACTAATTTTCTTAAATATAGAAGCAATTGTTCATTATTTTAAATATATTTTTATATTTCCAAATTTAATTCTTCTAATTCTCACAATATTGTAATTAAAGCGACAAGTAAGTTGTTGTGTATTTTCTGTAATATGTAAATTAAATGTTTACTTCAAAACAAACAAACCTGTAGAAATAAAATCATAAGAAAGATTTTAAATTCTTTTAAGCTATATATCTGTTTCTAAAAGAAGCCCAATAGAATGAAATTTGTCAACAACAGATTTATTTTAAATGATTTTGTAGCGATTGAAATCCGCACTTTCATTAAAACTTATTTTAATTGTTAAATTACTTATATAAAAACAAAAGCAATTTAGAATATACAATAACCATTAAATAGAATATAATACCGCTCACATTTCTAAATACTTGTTATTTTGCTATTTATTTATATATATATATATAAATTCTTGTTGAAAAGAAAATAATTAAATGAAGATGATTGATTTTTCATAATATTGATTCAAACCAAAAAACAATTTGACATCTTTTTCATTAAGGTACATCAAACCAAAAGCATTTTTAGAATATACACGAACCGTTAAATAGAATATAACAAAATTAAATTCCCTATAACAAAATGATCCATGATTTTACAACTCAATAAAGAGATGCTAACACAAGTTTATTGTATTAATTAAATGTCTAACATGTCTTCTTCAACAGGATTGTCTTTTTAACTTCAGCAAATTGGAAAAAGAACATGAACAGGGAGAAAAGATTTTCGCTCAACTTAGCATGTCAGTTACGAAACATCCTCGAACGGTTTGGTGGAAAAGAAATCATCCTGAACAGAACCGATATCGAATCCAATCATGGCTCTGAAGCTCACAGAAAATGGGGGCAAGACAGTAATCAAGTCCTCTATTCGTCTTGCGTCCATTATTGACCATGTGACATTTCGAACTTTTTTTCCTTCGAAGAAAGTCAGGGAGAACCCTATCGAATGATTCTTTCTCTATTTTTTTTTTATAAGCTGTTATTGTTTATCACAGCCCACATCATTACAGGCCCGATTTCCTCTTTAAAAAGAACGATGCCATTACTGCTCATCTTTTGATGCTTTCTTCGTTAAGATATTCGTTGAACACTTGGGGTTTAATCTTCAGAAATAATCATTTAGCCATTTTTTGTCAGTGTTTCTCCTTCTTTTCCAAGTCGTGGCATCGTCACGTCTTTCTTTTATTTGAAAAGTTGCTATGGGAAGAGTTATGATTAAATATGTTCAGATGTGGAAAAAAGACTTTATTCGTTAATTAGTTGCTTTAAAAAAGAATTCTTAATTAGTTTTTGAGCAATTTTTCAAAAATAAATCTTCGGATGTTTTTCTATTTCCGTAAATGCTGCTGATTGCGAATAGAAAAATTTCTTTTTATTTAATTCAATGGGCTTCTAAAAAAAGGTATTTAGAAATAACTAACTCCTCTCACTTTTAAATATCACACCGACATTCTTTTAACAAATACAAACGAAATGACTCATTCATAAAAATTAATCGTTTTTAGTAAATTCTAAACGTTGTTAGTCTTTCAAAATTGTTGAAGCATAAAATGTTTGAGAAATTATAAAACTACTTTTTTAAAAATTGAAATAGTTGTTTATTTTTTTAAATATATTTTGATATGAAAATTTAATTCTAATTCTAACAGTTTTGTAATTAAAGTGACAAGTAAGTTTTTGTGTATTTTCTGTAATATATAAACTAAATGTTTACTTCAAAACAAACAAATTTGTAGAATGAGAATCATAAAAAGATTTTAAATTATTTTAAATCTATATATCTGTTTCTAAAAGAAGGCCAATAGAATGGAATTTGTCAACAACAGATTTATTTTAAAAGATTTTGTAGAGATTGAAATCCCCACTTTCATTAAAACTTATTTTAACTGTTAAATTACTTATATCAAAATAAAAGCATTTTAGAATATGCAATAACCATTAAATAGAATATAATAAAATTAAATTCCTTAAAAAAATTTTCCCACTATTTTATAACTCAATAATTATATGCTACCACACATTTATTGTCTTAATTAAAATTCTAGCATGTCTTCTTCAACAGGATTGTTTTTTAACTTCAGTAAACTGGAAAAGTACATGAAATGGGAAAAAGGATTTTCGCTCAACTTAACATGCCAGTTACGAAACATCTCCGAATGGTTTGGTGGAAAAGAAATCATCCTGAACCGAACCGATATCGAATTCAATCATGGCTCTAAAGCTCGCAGAAAATGGGGGCAAGACAGTAATCAAGTCCTCTATTCATCTTGCATCCATTATTGACCATGTGACATTTCGAGCATTTTTTTATTCGAAGAAATACGGGGAGAACTCCAGTGATTGATTCTTTCACTTTTTTTTTATAAGCTGTTATTGTTTATCACAGCCCACATCATTACTGGCTCGATTTCTGCTAAAAAAGAAGGCTGCCATTATTGCTCATCTTTTGATGCTTTCTTCGTTAAGATATTCGTTGAACACTTGGGGGTTTAATCTTCAGAAATAATCATTTAGTCATTTTTTTTTTGTCAGTGTTTCTCCTTCTTTTCCAAATGGTGGCATCGTCACGTCGTTCTTTTTATTTGAAAAGGTTTTATTTGGAAGAGTTATGATGAAATGTGTTCAGATGTGGAAAAAGACTTTATTCGTTAATTAGTTCTTTAAAAAATAATTTTTAATTAGTTGTTGGGCAACTTTTCAAAAATAAGTCTTTTAATGATTTTTTCCCATAAATGCTGCTGCTTGCGAATAGAAAACTGCGTTTTATTTAATTCAGTGTGCTTCTAAAAAAGGTATTTAGAAATAACTAGAGCAACTTATTTTTGAATATCACATCAAAATTTTTTTAATAAATGCAAACAAAATGAAGAGTTAAAAAAATCTTCTAAGTAATATTTTGCATACGAACTAATTTTCAAAAAAAAAAAATGTATTTCATCCATAGATCGTTGTTAGTAAATTCGAAAAGTTATTAGTCTTTCAAAATTTTTAAAGCATCAAATATATATGAATTATATTTTAAAAAAAGATATTTAAAAACAACTAACATCTTCTTTTCGAATATCACATAAAAATATTTTAATAAACTAAACAAAAAGACGAGTTAATAAAATCTTCTAAGTAATATTTTGCATATAAACTTACTTTGAGAAAACAAATTTGTTTCATCCATAGATCGTTGTTAGTAAATTCGAAATGTTATTAGGCTTTAAAAAATTTTTAAAGCATAAGATAAATGTGAATTATTAAAACTACTTTACTGAAGCAGTAGTTGATTATCTAAAATTTATTTTGATATTTCCAAATTTAATTCTAATTCTCACAGTATTATAATAAAAATGACAATTAGGTTTTTGGTGTATTTTCAAAATTTTCAAAAAATGAAATTTTTACTTGAAACACAAAACCTTTTGAATGAAAATTCTAAAATATTTTAAACTTATTTTAAAGCTATATATCTGTCCCCAAAAAACTATCTAGAGGCTAATAGACTGGAATTTGTCAACAGCAATAGATTTATTTTAAATGATTTTGTAGAGAATGAAATCTATAGACTCATAAAAGTTATTTTAATTTTTAAATGACCAATGGTTTAATTTATGTTTGCAAATAAAGTATAATTTTTTGTAGTTATAAAAATATGGGAAAAAAGAATTTTGGTAAAAATTTAAGAAACTAATACCTCTACAAATATTTATTAATAAAAATTGGAAATATTTATTCCTTCGCCGATTTTATAAAAGAATATTTTTGATGTATGAATTAAACTAGATGACAAAAAGATTTAATTAGTAATTTAAAGAGAATTTTTAAACTTTCATTCGAAAAGAGGATCTACAACATATATTAGCCATGTAATAAAATATTTTTTTCTTCAATGAATGTTTTATCCAACAGTTTTATAGCATGTTATACACTTCTCATACAATTTTGTAAAAACCTATTTTTATAACGTTAACCTATTAATTTAAAAAAGAATTGTTCAGAAATATCTGTGTTTTCTTTCTTATCAAAATTCAGTGTTGAGCATCCTTCAACCAAGTTTTCTGAAACTACACTCATGTCCATAAATTAAGGATAATTGAGAATCACACAGAAATTGAACTCTAAAATAAAATTTCACCTGTAGAATTATCACACACCTTGAAGAAGAATATGCAAATTACAGGAAACCACCAGATGGCGCGGATAGTACGTCACAATGACGAGTGTAAGAGAGGGGTATATAAGGAATGGTGGCAAATAAGTAAAATTGTTCACAAGCGCTTTAAAAAGCCTTTCAGTGCAATAACCGCATAGTTATGGCACAAAGGAAGCATTTGGATGATTTTTCACATGGTAGAATTATCGGACGACTGGAATGTGGACGTACCCAGATGGAAGTATCCGAGGAACTTGAATCGCCCAGAGTGTCATCTCCAGGCTTTGGCAACGATTCCAAGATGATGGTAATGTGAGTAGATGTTACAGCACAGGTCGCCCCCGAGTTACAACGCCGAATGAGGACGGGTATTTAGCAGTTACCAAAAGAAACAGACGGAGCACAGCATCAGACATGTCTCGTCAGCTCTCTTCAGCTACCGGTACGACAGTTTCAAGGCAGACCGTGTACAGACGCTCAGGGCACATTGGTCTATATGCTCGTAGGCCTGTCAGATGTGTTCCACTCACCGCAACTCACTGTCGCCTGCGATTAACCTGAGTAGAGAGCATGCATTGTAGACACCGCAACAGTGGTCTTGTGTGATGTTTTCCGACGAGTCCAGGTTTAGTTTGCAGTCTGATTCTCGCCGGACTTTCATATGGAGAGCGCCAGGTACCCGTTACCACCAAGAGAACACCATTGAACGACACCGTTACGGTGGTGGTGCAGGATGGCTCGTTTGGGGAGGAATTATTCTTGGTTCCAGAACGACCTGCATGTTCAGAGTGTAACGATGACAGGCCACATCTATCGAGATGTCATTCTGGAACAACTTGTACGTTTGTTTCGGGGCGCCATGGGTGCTGAATTTCTGTTTATGGATGACAACGCCCGTCCTCACCGTGCAAACATTGTAGACGAATGCCTTCAATTGGAGGATATCACCCGTATGGATTGGCCAGCATACTCACCGGACTTGAATCAATAGAGCATGTGTGGGATATGCTTGGCCGACGAATTGCAGCCCGTCAAGCCACTCCCACCTGTCAACCGGAACTTCGGAGGGCATTGCTTGATGAGTGGTGTAATATTCCCCAAGATCAGATTGATAATTTGATTCTCAGCATGCCTAGGCGTTGTAAGGCCTGTATTGCATCGTCCGGGAGACATACTCCATATTAACCATCATACTAACCATGTTATACTGTTTTTTGTAAATAGGTTCTTTTTTGAAATTTACACCAGGGAGTAAAAATCGCAATTTTTATTAATTATGTCAAACATATAGCATCTTTTTTGCTCTTTTCCTTTTGTTTAATAAATAGACTTTACAAATAAGTCAAATTTGTTTTGCTTCTGTCTCTTTCTTTGCCTGAACTTCATTATCCTTAATTTATGGACATGAGTGTATTAAAGAAGAAATTATTGATCAATACTTAACTTAAAGTTTAAATTTTTTTTTTTTTTTTTAGTAAAATTTGTTGAACGCATCCTAAATGAAATTTTTATCATCTTCAAGTCTATTTTAATGCCAAAATTCCTTTTGCTGAATTTCGTAATTAAATAATTAATACTTCAATTTCCATCCTAAAGATGAATCGTTTACTATAAAGAATTTAAGAATATATTCTTTATTTGCACATAGCTTTTTAACGTATTTTGTTTTGAGATGCAGTTTAAAAATATATTTTATGAGACAATAATTTGCCGAAAAAGGCAATTTAGAACGAAAGAATCATATTACAGCTATTCTCAAAATGACTAATATTTATTCCTTTAATAAAATTTTTAATTTCTTTTCAAAGTAATATTTTACTTGACATTAATTTATCACAATAAATTATTTAACTTTTGTATTAAAAATATTTATCAATATATTGACGTCTAGCTATTTTAATTTCTAATCTCTTATCTGTAACTCATAATACAAATACCAAAAGTAAAAATACCAAAAGGTATTTCACCAAAATACCTTTTTCCAGAGAAGAAAATGTTTTTTTATTCTCTAATGTCACTTAGTTTTTGAGTATCTATCCAGGAAATTCCATAAAAATATTAACTTTATTAATGAAATAGAGCCCTATCTAGGGCACTATTTATAGATAGACATTATAGGCACTAGTAACGATAGATAGATAGGCACTAGTGTAGGACAACATTCAAGGATGTAGGATTGATTTGAATATTCGCTTTTTATCTAACAAGGTCTATCTAGGTCAATGTTTTTTAATTCAATAAAATTATCCAGAAAAAAATAGTAAAAATTGAGCTACAATTTATAGAAATTAAATGTTTTTCAAAATAAGGACAATTTATTCTAAAATTTTTGTAAATTCATGTGTCGTCATTTAGGGAACAGCTTCTTAATAATTATTATTTCATTTTTTTTTTTAAATATTTTATTTAATTAAGCAATTTATACGTATTATTTAATATTTTTTGTTTGCAATTATAATGATTCCAGTTTTTATTAAGGTTAAATTTTACCTAATTTTTTTTTGAACGTTTTGATGTGTGAAGATTCTTTGCTATTTTTTTTTTTTTTCTTGAAAAAATTAATTTGTCCGAGGACCTCGTGTTTCACTTATTTTATGTACTTACTTTTTATTCTTTTTGAACTTTTAAATCAGAACAGGTCTTAAGTGTGTTACTTTTTTAACTTTTTCAAATTGTATAGGATAAAGTATAGAGAGTCCCTTTAAGCCGGAAATGAAATTGTCATAATAGTTATTGAGTTCCTTTATTACTGAATGCAAAGGATCCTAACCTACTATGTCCATTTGCACGACAGCACCACGTAATACCACTGGTTTCCAAGGCAGATTGTTTCAAAATATTTTTAACTAATTACAATAAGTAAATCTGCTAAGTTGCAAGTCTTAAAACAAACCCCGAAGGGTACTTACGTGTTTAATTGTTTTAAAACCTTTCTGCGATGAAATTTTAATTTTAACAAATAATACATCTTAGATTGGATCTAAGATTAGCCAACATTATTTCAAACGCCAACCTTTTTTTTTTTTCAACACTAAAAAACATCAATATTTTAAATATATTAAAATATTGTAGCTTATCGATAACTCTTATCTATGAAATCCAGATAATATATACATATAAAAAGTATCATTTATTGGGTTGACAAGAAAGTAATTGAGGATTTAGCAATGCTTTTAAATGGTGAAAACCGAAAGAAGTTTTCTGGCAATCAAATAGTTTTGGTCCTTTTTCTATGTTGAAAAAGAAATTTGTTTTGAAAATAATAATTTGCTACAGCATTAAACAATAAATATAGACTTATTGCCTCAAATAACTAAGCTAAATCTATTATGATAATAAAGCTACTCATAAGATTAATTTAATAATTAAGCTAATCACAATAATTACTGAAATCTGTTTTTAATAATTTACATATTAGAATTTTTACTGAATAAAAGTATTACTGTGTCCAAAAGTAAAACCAGTTTTTAATTTAAAATTCCGGGGCTTATGGAATTTCAATTTTTTAGGTTGCTGGCACTGTACTTGACATCTGTGCAAATTTGACGTCAAAATATTCATTAGTGTTTGAGTTACACTTGGCTTTGTGAGACGCTAAAACTGATTCCGGCGATTTTTGAAATGTCTGAATTAATTGAGCAAAGCACTTGCATTAAATTTTGTTTGAGGAAACGTATAGAATGTTGCAAAAGGCATTCAGTGAGCATTCCTATACCGGAAAGAATCGTTTAGAAGGGTATGAACGGTTCAAAGAAGGCAGAGAACGCGTTGAAGACGAAGAGCCCTTTGGAAGACCATCAAGCTCAACCGACGAAGCTCACTCCCAAAACATTAAAGATTTCGTGCTTGTAAACCGTCCATTTACAGTTAGAGACCTTGCTGATGATGCTGGAATTTCAAAAGGATCGGTCAATTGCATTTTGAGCCTCAAACGTGTCAAATCTCGATTGGTACCGAAAACACTGAATGCGCCAGCTCACATTGCATTGATTCTTCGTGACTTTTTCGCTAAAAATGAAAATCATATCGGAACACAACCACCGTATTCACTCCGTGTGACTTCTGGCTATTCCCTAAACTCAAAAGACCACGCGGGGACACCGTTTTGAGTCGATTGAAGAGCTTTCAACGTGGCCATCCCTGCGGAAGACTTTTTAGCATGCATTGAGGATTGGAAAAAAATTTGGCATAAGTGCATTGTGTCCAGAGGGGATTACTGTGAAGGCGATGAAATAAATTTGGAAGAATAAATAAAGAGTTTTTGAAAAAAAATAATTGGTCTTACTTTTTGTGCACAGTAGTAGACAAAACTGCTATGTAGAAAATAATAAGTCGTATTTTCTGTTAAGCAGCTATGCAGGAAAAAATATTGGTCCAAACGCCAGCATTTGCTTCAGGCTTTCCTCGAGTACTCCCCTAGGATTCGTTACAATGGTTAGGTCACGGTATATTAACCCGGATAATGTGATTTACGAGTCGCTGGAGAATATACCTTCTGATATTGGATTCTTTCAATGATATTGCCTAAGAAATTGTCTGTCAAAAGAAAAGAAAGTTTGAAATAAGTATATGGGGTTATTGAATTTAAGTTGTTTTCTGAAAAATTCGCCTATAACTATTATAGAACTCTATTTTAATTTTTAAATTGAAAAATGGATTGATCGCTTATAAACTGTAGTATAGTTACTAGGCGATCGATATTTACCAAGTTTGCACCAATAAATTGAAATACTTAATTACACTAGATACGAAAATTGTTTAGCGTATAATTTGTAAATACTAATCCTTATAAGTACTACTTAAGTTGCCAAAAAATATTTTTTTTTTTTTACTTTTTCAATATTTAAAAAAAATTGTAACAATTTTATTTATAGTTTTTTTTGTATAGAAATATCAGTGAAAGATTTTTAAAACAGTAATAATAATCGGTAAAAAGTTTTTAATTGGTTTAATTAGAAATAAACAAATTTCTTTATATTCTTAATTTGTAATTAATTTTCAAATTTAATTACAGAAATGAAGAACTGAAATTTTATTAAAAATATTACCTTTATCCTTTATTTGATCCTCTGAAAGAATTCAATCTAATCTAATCTAAGCCAATCTTTTATCTGTAATTTAAAGCTTGTGTTTTATTCTCTAATTTTACTTAGTTTTTGAGAAAATATTGATTTTATTATTGATTTTATTCGATAAAATATTGATTTTATTAATGAAACATTACGATAGTGTCATATATAGGGTGTAATTTCAGGGATTTTGGAATATTTGAAAATTAGCTTTTTATCTATTGCTCAATGTTTAAAATTAAATGTAATTATCCTAAAATAAATCGTAAAAATTGTGCTAAAATTTATCGAAATTAAAACTTTTCTAAATAAGGACAATTAAATCAAAGATTTTTGTAAATTCATCGATAAAAATTCCATGTGTCGTAATGTATGAATATTTTTTCTAATTATTGTTTTTTTTTTAAATAAGCTATTTATAAGTATAATTTACTAATTTTTCTTACAATTGTAATGATTACAGTTTTCATTACGGTTAAATATTATATAACTTTTATATATTTTGTGATGTCTGAAGATTCTTTAACGTATTTAAAAATTAATTTCGCCTCGTGTTTCACTTACCTTAAGTACTTGCTTTATACTCTTTTTTTAAGAAAAGATCTTCACAAGTGTGATAATTTTTAACATTTTTGAATTGTATGGGATAAAATATAGGAAACGCCCTTTCGGCAAACAACTCAGGTTGTCATTAATAATTCAGTAGAATGCCATTTGTGAAAATCAAATTACTTTTTTTCTATTGATATTTCCTAGTGGCCTTCACTTAATTCGTTATCTGCTATTCCGGTGTTTAATTATTCAGTCTATACATTTTAATTGCAATGTTGAGTCCTCTGTCTTGCTTTCTCATTTATACATTTTCAAATGCTATGTGTATCTCATTACAAATACTTCCCATATTATGTTTACTATAAATGAAGAATATGAAAAGCCAACGACCATACCATGCTGAATATACCGGTCCTCGTTAGATCACCGAAGTCAAGCATCTTTGGGCGCTGTCAGTGCTTGGGTGGGTGACCACCTGGGAACACCGCGTGCAGTTGGCATTCACAAATTTGGGACCTGAAGGGCCGAGTTTCTAGCGCTCTGGCGCTCGGTGCCACAGGTTTCGGGTTCGAATCCCGGCGGTGCCAAGGATGTTTGTAGTAAGAGCGTCACAGAGCCAAAGTCAGACTTCTACCTACGGGTGCTCAATCACAACAGAAAGCTGCTTCCTTCCCCTTCAATCATGAGTACGTATGGGCTCGTGGGCTTGGCCAGCCAAGTGGGATAAGAAACAACAAAAAACAAACGACTATAAATGAAAACAGCGTCTTCATGTTCAGTTACAGAGATGCCAAAAGAAATACCACGAAAATTTTCCTTTTGTGTTTTCTTACATTCCCGCGCAATCTTCATAATGTTGTTTTTTTTTTTACCTTTCGGGTTTCTTTCCTTCTTTCTAGATTCAGGTATTTGTTACTACTTTCTTCCGCTTTCCTTCCATCTCTTTTCTCGTGATATTATCTAACCTTTTTTTTTTTTTTTCCTACATTCATTGTTTGTCCACACAAATTCGACCCCCATCATTCCAAAACAACTGTGTTCCTTTTATGCTCGTAATTATAACCATATACTACTGTGCCCAAAAAGTAAAACCAATTTTCAATTTAAATTTCCCGAGCATATGGAATTATTATTTTTTTTTTAGGTTGTTAGTACTGTCCTGACATATGCGTGAAATTTCACGTCAAAATATTCATTAGTGTTTGAGTTACGCTTGGCTTTGTGAGATGCTAAAAGTGATTTCGACGATTTTCGAAATGTCTGAATTAATTGAACAAATAAATTGATTTTTGAACAATTGAGAATTTAGAACAATTTGAGAAAAATTTAAATTTTTTTGCAGAAACGTATGGAATGTTGCAGAACACATTCGGTGAGCATTCCTATATAGAAAAGAAATGTTTACAAGTTATATACATAGTTCAAAGACGGCAGAGACAGCGTTGAAGACGATCATCGTTCACGTTGACGCGTTGAAGACGACCATCAACCTCAACCGACGAAGCTCACGTGCAAAAAACTAAAGATTTGGTGCTTGCAAACCGTGTATTTAAAATTAAAGACCTTGCTGATGATATTGGAATTTCAAAAGGATCTGTCCATTCCATTTTAAAAGATGTTTTGGACCTCAAACGCGTCAACGATTGATATCGAAAACACTGAATTTATTTGGAAAAACATCGTCGCCTTGAATGTGTGAAACAATGCCTTTTGACTATCAGGACAAGTTTAAATGCGTCATAACTGGAGATGAAACTTGGATTTATGCTTATAACGCCGGAAACAATCGATCAATCGAGCGAATATCGTGACAAAGGTGAGCAAGAACGAAAAGAGCGCGCCAAAGTCGCTCGAAAATCAAGGTCATGTTGACTGTTTTCTTCGATTACCGTGGTGTGGTGCATTATGAATTCCTTCTGACGAGCCAAACTGTCAACAAGGAATATTATTTGAGTGTTATGCGTCGTTTGCGTGAAGCTATTCGCAAAAAGAGGCCACTTTTATGAAAAGACAACTCTTGGTTTTTGCATCACAGTAATGCGCCAGCTCACACTGCATTGATTCTTCGTGACTTTTTCGCCAAAAATGAAACCCATATGGTTCCACACCGACCTTATTCACCTGATTTAACACCGTGCGATATCTGGCTATTCCCTAAACTCAGAAGACCATTCCGGGGACACCGTTTTGAGTCGATTGAAGAGATTCAATGTGAATTGGCGCGCGCTTCGAAGGCCAATGACTTTATAGCATGCATTGAGTATTAGAAAAACGGTGGCATAAGTGCATTGTGTCTGGGGGGAATACTTTGAAGGTGATGAAATAAAGTTGGAAGAATAAATAAAGAGTTTTTGAAAAAAAAAATAATAAAAAATAATAAATATTCCTTTTTGGGCACAGTAGTATTTTTTCTACTTACAAAAACTGCAGACGCTTTTAAACCTTGTTTGCGATCACAAATCCAATACCATTAAGCAACAGAAACTACAACAGTTACCATTGTCTGATGCATCATCACATATTACGTTTATTGCATACCTTTTATGAAAGTGCACTTAATTTTGAATGTGCAATTTCAAATTTTCTACTTAACCATAGTTATTTAAAATCAGGCTATTTTGCTTGAAAGAATTGACTCCACAGCGTACGAATTGCAGATGATTTCGCATGCAATTATCTTGCTAAACAGGATTGATTCTATCCCGCTTCTAATGGCTAGTCTTCATCCTTCTTTAGATAATGACTTTGAGTACTAATATTTAAAACATAACTATCTCGAAATTTTAATATGCCTTCTCTGCTTGCAGAAACTGCAGACGCTTTTAAACCTTGTTTACGATCCCAAGTCCAATACCATTAAGCAACAGAAACTGCAGCAGTAAGCATGTGATAGTCTGATGCAGCATCCCTTATTACGTTGACTGCATAACTTTTATGAAAGTGTACTTATTTTTGAAAGTGCAATGTCACATTTCCTACTTATGCATAATTATTTAAAAACAGGACATAGTTTTTAGTGTCTGAATTGATAATAATAGAAATAATCTCAACACCTAAACTGGTTTCAAAAATTTAAAAAAGAAAGCATCAGAAAATGGCGAATATTTGATTACTATAAAAATATATAATTTTCATAAAAAATTATAAAGTATATTTAAAATTAATGTAGCATTAATGAAAAAAATTATATTGATTTATACATCAGAATATGTGTAAATTAATAGACCTGTTCTCGTTTAAAGTCATTTGGGGAGTTACCAAACACAAGCACTGCAACGTCTGCAGTTTCTACAATAGAAAGAGTGTAGTTTTTTTTTAATCCCACTTGGCAGTTAGCAATATCTAGACCAAGTCCAAGAACCCGTGTGTTCTCATGGATGGTGGGAAAGGGGCCAACTTCTGTTTTGATGGAGACTTCTACCCATAGATAGAAATCTGATTTGCACCGTGTCGTTGGAGAAAGAGGACAATGCCTTCGGGGAGAACTTTTAGGGGAAACTATCCGGCATTGACGTATCATATGAGAGAAAACTAGAAAAACTCCTACCAGGTAGTCCGGCTAACGAGATAAGATGTTGAACATCCCAAACGCCCTCAAGTCTCCTCGTCTTTTGAAAGACTGTCTACAACAATGCTGCCAGCAACAATGCCCTAATGTTCACCAACGGCGCGTACTGCCATTGATCCACGAGTCGGGTAATTGTTGTAGTAAAATTTCGAGAAAGCCAGATTTGAAATATGAGAATTCAACATCACTTATCTGAAGAATTACAATGGCAAGTGATTGTGAAAACTGACGTGCAAACCATTGGGTATCAGTTTTCAGAGAGTACAAATGAAAAAAATTCAGAACAATTAGTGCCGCAAATAATCTCTATTTGCAGCTTACCACAGGGATACATCGAACCACTTTACCAGCCAACCTCATATCTGCTCTTCGAACAATCACTGTAAGGCAGTTATCCAGATAAACTAATTCAACACAGAAGCACTCACGGAACAGAGTTGTTTACAAGTCGTCTAGAGTTGTGTATATCACCCCTCACAACACGCCAATGAAATGAATGATTTCATTGTAATCACACATAAATTTATGGGAGTGTGTCTACCTAAGTCTATACTCTTTACTGGTGAGCCCAGATTGTTTGCAAAGTATTTTAAAAGCATTGTTGGTCCTCATGGAAGGAGGGAACTCATGCATAGGCCATCTGAATGCATAGGCCATCTGAAAGTCAGGGAGGGTAGTTATCAATTCAATATAGTTTGCAAAGAACAGTAAATAAAAAAAAAAGCAAGAGATACCAGAAAGAAAAATGGTAATTTGCTGAGTATAACTTGAAGACAAGAAGCAACTATGAGATTTGGAAAAATTTGGGGAAAATAATTTAAAGATTGCAGGTGAGTCCAACAAAACACTTGTAGTTCAGGAAAGCATATTTATGCATATATTGTGTGAATACGGAATGGACTTTTTAAGTTATTCTGATCAAGTCTGTCTACTCTTATTCGTTGTGATAAACAATCTTAGCCTTGCTATAGTTATAAAATGTGATGATAAACTATAATGTTAGAATTTTGATAAATTTACTTTTTAAGCATACATTATAATAAAATTTAAATGTTCTTAATTTTGTGAATTATAATAACATTCAAAATAAATAAATAAACATACTAAATAATGCCACTAGTATAAAATTATAGAAACTTATAAAAACCATCTTTTATAAAAAATGTAAATTGATTTAAAATTTTGAATACTGTCCCATATAACTGGATGAAAGAATTTAGGTTAGATTTTCTATTTTTCTATTTGCAATTTAGGGTATAAATAGCGAATTATAGGAGATTGCCATTCGCAATAGCCACTTTTATTTTCATATATATTTCCACAAAAAAATAAGTATTGAAAAATATTGTACATCATATATTAATATGAAAATTTAATTGGAACACTTAATTGGTCTGCTATATCAAATATCGTCGATAAAGCAGACCAATTAACTATTTCTTTTGCATTTAAAAAATTGTTTAATAAAACTCTAAATAAATTTTGTCAAATATTCTCTTTGGCAAGATCTATTAATAATGAGAAAGTAACATCCTCAATCGATTTTGCAAACCAAGTTATTGTAGGTACTCATTATTATATTTGCCAAAAGTAAAACTTTATAACAGCTTTTTTCATCTACATTTGCATTGCAAAACCTTTCAATATGCTTATATATGTTTATTATTTCCGTATTTATCACACAATTTCTTATATATTAAGTTTTTTTAAAATTAAATGGAAGGTGCAAGTATTCATCATAACACTTCATCACTTTTTTCTTATTGTCCTAATTTGTAATTCATAATATTCATGTAAAAAGTGTGAACGTATAAGACTGCCTCTTAAAAACTCCACCAAGATAGATGTGAAAGTGTAATATATGCAATCAAAGGTAGAATATTTTATAATTCCTTTTGTATGAATATTTAATTATTTTGTTTCAAGTTCTTATTATAAATTCAAAAAAATTTTTTGAGTTTAATAAGCTGGAATATGTTATTAAAATCAACTGAAATTAACGATGCTGTAAAAATAAATTAGAATATGTAGAATTAAAATGGTTTTTACTAATTCACATTTGAATTATTTATTTTAGTATATTTTAGTAAATTTCGATGCTTGGTATCTCGTTCACTGATGGTACGTTTGAGCAATTTTGGACTTCATGCAAGTATTGTGCGTATCTGTGAAGTTCTGAAATTAATAATAGCAGTGGTGTGCTGTTTCGTTTCCAGCAAATTTGTAAACGTCGTCTAATAAACACATTATTTCACATTATCCTACATGGAAACATCTAATAGAATTTAATCTGAACATCATCCATATAGAATTCTATGGCATCTCAGATGGGTTTTTGCACTTGATTAAATTCAATATGACTTGAAAGTTCTATGAACAGACAAGTGATTTTACATCAAAAGTTATCAACTTTGTAGTTACTCTATGTTTGTTAAGATTTTATTTCTTTCTCTTCTATTTTTTACATCATTTAGCCTAAAATGATTAAACCACGTGAAATCCTCTATTTATTGGAGCTTTTTCTAAAGCTTGGAACAACTATCAGGATATGTTCCTTGTTCTGTTCTGTTATGGAAAGAAGAAAATTTTTTTAATTTGTTTATTACATAGATATTAATTAATTATTTTGTTTCAAACTTCTATTATACATTAAAAACAATGATGGAAATTCACTGCGCCGGAGTATCCTATTGATATTATAAGAGTTTGGTACGAAACTCGACAAATTATACCAATTCCAAAACTCCCATGTCTATCTGTTTAGAATGCCCACAAAGAGATTGCAGCAAAGTTAATGTACTCTGACGAAACCTCCAGATCATGTTTTTGATTATTCATATATGACTTCTCATTTTTCTATGTGGTATGCTCTATTTCGAATCTATAAGTATGGAAATACAAACATCTGCAATAAAAAATTGGCATCCTTATAAGTTATTGAGGACGGCAGCCTCTTGGTAAATAGCTCATTGGTGCTTCAGGACTCATTGAAGTTGATAAGCTAAGGACAATCTGATATGCAAAGCCAAACCGAATCTTCTGTATCTATGTAAATGTATGTATCTAGAAACTTCTGTATCTATGTACATCTATGTATGTCAAACTAAAGATGGGCACATTCAATATGTTGGCAGTAAGTCCAGCAGGCTACAGGAAAAGTAAAAGAGGAAGGCATGCTTTCATGTGCTAAACCAGTTGAAGTGTTGGTTCAAAATAGAAGTGACAAAATGTGACAACAGCTTAGCAACCTTCCTATATGGTGTATCATGAATAATACTGATACCTTTCTAGGTGAATGAGTACAACAAAATGTCGTTATTCAAAGACAACAATAATAGTTTAGTAGATTCACATATTATAAAAAATTTGATTAATCAAAAAAAGCAATTGCTCGCCAAAAGTGGCGGCTTTATTTTGATAATCATTGACATTCTGTCGCAGAGATGTAGAGAGGTTAGATATCTATTCTTTCTCTTTTATTCCATGTAAGGCAAAAGTCAGCCTATAATGAAACCCTTTTTGTTTCCCACTCAAGGCAATCGATACGTAAGGTTTGCGCGGTCGCTATTCCAGTCTGTAATTTATTTGATGCATTTCGGAGAATGATTCCCATCAACCGAAGAAGAGAATCATTCACATACTCTATTAATTTATACGGTGTTCCGGAAATTGATTGATAAGAAGACATTGTAGATCATTAGTTTATATTTGCAACTGGATTAGATGCTTTGGAACTATTTGCTTTTGAACTGCGGAAAAAGTAATAGCATTGTCACTTAATAGGATATGAATTAGTAGAAATGCATTCAGCAATATTTATATGGGCATCTAAATACTTTCTGAATTTAAAGCACAACATTTCTGTCAGTGTTTATCACTTTAAACTAACTTTTTGTTGGAAATATAAGCACTGTATTATTAAAGGAATTTCTTAAAAATGGAACAAATTTTAAACAACTATATAAAAATTGTTACAAAAGGCAATTTTTCTATAACAAATCCATTTCTTTTGAAATGTATTAAGTAAAAGTAATGATTAAAAATAACCTTTTTTTTCAATATTGTAAAGTCACGGAATGAGATACATTGCATAGAGTAAACATAAAAATGAAGATATATTATTGGATTCATGAAGACTTAGGGATGCTGATTAAATTATCAAAATAATTTATACATAACGTGATATTATATTTTTATCATTGTTGGTACATTAATATCAAAATAAAATGGCTTTCTCTTATTCTTATGAGTTTAATTCTTTATCTATAAATTTTTGACATCAGTGGAGTTAGTGTCATTCTTTTGTGTTTTCCCGACAGTTAAAGAAGGGGGAGGGTCATTTTGGAGAACATTTAGTACAACGGTACAAATCATAATATCATCTTCTAGTTTGGTCTATCAAACATTTGCAGCCATCTTTTATTGAATCATAATTTAATACATTTATACCTTTTTTCTTATCGCCATTGTATGTTCAATGTCATTATAATCTGTTCAATATGATAGTAAAGATGCATCATGCATTCCCACAAAAAGCCACAATCTTGAACAATATTAATAGATCTTTCTTTTAAGGGCGAGTTGATCGTTACATAAGACTATGGACTTTACACTTTTTTTCGCCCGTTAGACTTCGGACCGATAATGGGAGAGGGAAAGGAAAAATGAGTGTGCAGAGTCGAGAGATGAGTTCCAGGCAATACTGATTGTACAACGCACAAGAGAAGAGTTATAGGGAGTATGAAGGTACAACAGTACAGAGAAGAGGTCCAGGGAGTACAGGAAGGTACAAAGACCCTCAAGTAAACGGGCATTTATGATGGTATTGTAAATATTTTTATACAATTGTGATTTGAATTTAATGTGTTACAGTTGTGTAGTGCTGTTTTAGCAAATTTTAATAAATATTGCTGTTAAATATACAGTATTTATTTAAAAAAATAATTTAGTTTATACATGAACAACACTGAATCAAAACGACACGCATATCCGGTCGTATTTTTACTATGATGCAACGAAAACATCTTCATCTATCTTCTTTATGAATGAATCAAAGGAAGAAAATCTGAAGATATTTTCAAACAATTTTATTCTCAGCGTTCGATTCAAAAATTTTTTACTCACTTTTAATGTTGTATCACTCACATTTTTAGAAAAAAAGATTAAGAAACATTTTCTTTTATAAAACTGTAGAATACTGTCGTTTGTTGCATAGTAATATTAATAAAAAATTGTATAACATAATAAACTACCAAAAGTGTTTATTGATTTCATTACATTACTTTATATTATTCATGAATACATTGTTCCTGAAAAATGCGTTCATATCAGAGACATGTTTATGAGTTCTACCCTACATAATAGTTTCTAAGATTACTTCTTAAAGCAAGTAATATAAAAAAAAAATTTTTAAGTCAATTCCTACTTTTTTTCACTATGTTGCAGAAAGTTATTTATAAATAATTTTCATTCATTTTTTTTAAGTTTATCTGGAGCCATCTATTGGTAGATATATGCAACTTAAATCTAAAAAAAAACTAAAATTAATTAATTCAATTTAATTAATGATTTAATATTTGAAAAAACTGTATTAACATCCAGCGTCATCTACTACAAGTTTAAAAATATGTTTTTGAACTTCAGTGGATGAATAAAAAGTATTTTATTGACGATTAAAAATTTGAACAAGATATATATAGGGAGAGTGTGAGCTAACAGAAGGATTTGAATAACAATTGTTAAAAAATATTTTTTGTTCTTCATAATTAGAAAAAAAAATTTCTATATAATTTTTTTTTTTTTGATGAATTTGGCAAAAGCAAAATATGGACTCAATTTATGAAAATACTGATTTTATTTGCTTTTAAAAAATAACATATTCTGCATGGGTCTTGTGTTTTCAACTGTAATAATGTTAAAATTGTATAAATAATTAAAATCAGTTTTCTTTAAATATTTTTATATTGTTATAAATAAATTTAACATTTTAAAATACATATATTATATTATATAACACAGGATATTATACTTAAACAAAATAAAAAAAATAATTTTATTCAAACGTGAAATATAAATGTTTATCTATGAATTCCATTTAAATACTGGATTTTGAAAAATGCAGCATATTCAAAGGAAGAATGGTGGGCAATTTTAAAGATCGGGCCATATTTTATCTTTTAAAGAAACGTCAAGTAGAAGAAAGCGTTAAGTGTAAGCAAGAAGCAAACTAATTTGTCATTTCAGGCAAAGATTTTTTATTGCCTCGTAAAAAACAGTACGAAGTTAATAAAAGCTCATAATATTTCGATTTTTCCTTTTCGTTATTGGAAAATATATTTTTATGTTCAACAACTTTATTTTGGTGCTCGTTCGTTACTCATTTGAAATCTCTTAATAACATTCACACTAAACCAAAAAATCAATCAAGATATTTAAGTACTTCTTGAGGCTTAAAAATATAAAAGATATATTTGCAATCAGAATACAATTCAGAATGAGAGAATATTAATGCGTTTATATCAATGAGAAAATTTTTGTAACCCGATTGAATATATAAATTAAATGCATTAAAATATTTACTTATTTTAATTAATTTCGAATGATATTATTATTCGATTATTGATGTACGGGATAGTTAAAAGTATCCCTATTGAGAATTTTGAAAAAAAAAAAAAAGAAGGCTAGAAGCAGTGGAGTAACAATGGGGTGGCAAGACTGGCAAATTGTCGCGGTAAGTAAAATTTATTAATTCTGTATTTAATAAATATAAGTTACTAACGTGATAAATTTAAAAAATTATAGTTTAAAAAAACTAAAAATACACTTTTAGAGTGAATCAAACTAAAAAGTAAAAAAATAATTGTTAACATAAGAAGAAAATTATGGATGAGAAAATTAATGTCACTGCTCTAAAAGCGTGGGGGAGGGGCTCGATATCAATCGTTATAATTTTCACTAGTTTCATTCGAAATGCAGAGTTAGTTTAAAAATGTCATTCAAAGCACCCCACGCTTTTAGAACAGTCACATTCATTTTCTCGTCAGTCATTTTATTCTTATGTTAACAATTATTTTTTACTTTTTAGTTTGATTTAACCTCTAAAAGCGTGTTTTTTTAATTTTTTTAAAACTATTCATTTATTTTTTACTTTTTGTTTGATTAACTCTAAAAGCGTGATTTTTTAGTTTTTTAAAAACTATTAATTAATTTTTTTTTTTAGTCTGATTAACTTTAAAAGCGTGTTTTTTAGTGTTTTGAAACTATAATATTTAAATGAGGTCCCGGTACGGAGGATTGGAACTATAGTTCTTAAAATAATTTAATTGTGAGTTGCTAAATGCGAATATGTCGAGCCAGCTAGGAATCGAACAGGGAATCTTCTGATCCGTAGTCAGGCGCGTTATCCGTTGTGCCACTGTCCCACGTAGATTATTCAAACCTTAGTGTAATGGAGTATGTCTTAGGTACTTTTTTGCTGGGTTAAATTGCTCTTCATAAGTTAAAAATAAAATCACTAATCCTGGCGATCCTAATAAAGATAATAAATTAAAAATATTTTGTTGTCGTCGGTCCTTGATAAGTCTACAACGTTTAAATTAAATTGGATCCCTTACAGTAGGGCAAAATCGAGCCCAAAGAGTCAGTTACAAACAAACATACAGATGAAACTAATATAAAAGCGTATTAAAAAAATGTGTATCATGATTTTCAACGTATTCATGTGTATGAAAAATATATTGTATCTGGTAGGAATAGTAGTAGAAACAGTTACGCTCGGGTAATCCCAATAGTAGGGACATCCCAGATTTCTGGTTCGTGAATAGGTGTTTGTATTTAAATAAAAAGTGAGTATTCCCTTTCAACCCATGTGCAAATGGCACATTTTTAAATTCACTTATTGTATTCCGCCATTTCTTAAATAGGTTCTTACTAATTTAAAACTGACAATTCTTGCTGGGAAGTCAGAGACTTCCTGAAAGGGGGAAAGTCCCTTGTTTCACGGATTCTCCATGCATCACTATTATCTTACTCTTTGTTTCATTGGATCCACTATCTGTCGTAAAAGTTAATTAATTCATTGAGGAAATTAGATAGCATGTCTAGCAATAGAAAATATCTTAGTGGGAATGTAAAACGAAAATGAAAGATGGAGTATGAAGAAAAAAATATAAGAAGTTACCTAAAAAATAAGATAATATTTTAAAAGTAAGGAAAAACAAATGAACAGAACGAAAATGAAGAAATCAGCCTAACAGAAAGTGATAGAATTGCAGTTCCCGACGACACTGATCCAGAGCCACTACAGCCCTGTACTAGCGATACACATATTCAAAACCCAAGTGAAGTAACTAAAATTAATTTGGAGAAAAATTACATCTTCGTCATACGGTATTGATATAGATCATTTAAAGTATATATGATCAAGGGGAACTGTGTGTGATCGAAAATGGACATTACAAACCTAAAGGCACCTTTAGGTAGTACTTTAGTAAAAAGAAGAAAAAAAAAGGAGGATACTTTTGCATTGAAGGGTCCACATTCAAAAATTTGCCATGGGCCTCAGATGCTATTGTTACTCCACTGGCTAGAGAGTCCAGTGGTCTGGTATGTCTTAAAGAACATGAAAAATAATTAAATAAAATATTTCCAAAAAGCTAATAGGAGGATGGAAATGTTTCGGTTGGAATAAAAAAATAATTCAATGAATTGACCTAGCAGTCATGACGTTTATTATTTATGAATCGTGCATTACGATGAAGTGATATAAACTTGGAATACGAAATTTAGATGAACATTTTGCAAATGCTCTATACAACATCAACAAAAAGAAGATGTCACACACTAGCAGATTTCTGGCAAAAAAAAAAAAAAGCTTTTGGTACAATCCTCTTGAAAATTGTTTTTAAGGGGGTTTGTCAGAAGAGAAATTCAAATTTAATAGCTTCAAAACTATCAGATGTGATGTATTCAGTGTTAATTTAACACTATGTTAAGTTTTCAGGTAAAGTTAGGTGAGGTCTCTGTGGTTGTAATAGGTTTATTTTCATCAAATACCTATTTTTATCAATATATTAAATAAACTATAAAAAAGGATGATTTTATGTGATAAAAAAAATGTAATATTAGGGAAAATGTAAAGCCATATTAAGATAAGATGAATAATATTATTTCTAATAAAATTATTTCTCAGAGGACATCTTTAATATTAATTTTGTTAAAAAATTTATCTTACAAGATAAACTATTTTTCCAAATTATACATTTTTTACTATGTAAATAAAAGACAATACTAAACGAATACACAAAGTAGAGGCACAATTTTTCTTGGAGAATTATGAATAATGAAGATATTACAATATACATTAATATACATAAAAGAATTGAATGAATATTTGATAGAAATAAAATGTTTAATACTTTAAATGAAATTCTACAATTAACATATATTAATAAAAGCTTAAATTTGTAACATATATAATTTTATGATATTTCTTTTAAATGTGTCATCTGCTGTTTTGATGGTTTATTACCAAGACTAGGGAGTAATTGAAATATTCTACCCATTTTCCAATTAATTAGAGTTAAATTATTATCTTTAAAGTTTTACTAATTAAAAAGACAAAGATATTATCTGTGTCTTTTTAATTATTTTAGGTTTTTAATTAGTAAAAACTACTTTTGCCTTTGTTGTGCCAACTTTTCCAAAACTGTTAAACCATTTTTTGAATAAAATGCCATCTGGTAAGATATAAGATATTTTCAGTGTAATTTGGCTCAGGAATGCTTGATAATGACTTTCCAATAATGAAGTGGCAAGATATTAACGCTGATAGGTCATTTGGATTATTATAAAGGGCTGTTAAAGGTTTGAAATTAAGAAAAGTCACTATTTGCTTTAGAAAAATTTCAACAAAATTTCTTCTTCATATGTTAATTAAATTCACAAACAACACATTTCAAATGATTTTATACCAGTTTCCCAGAGACGAGCCCATGAAAAGCATTTGGAACATTTAGATGTCATTTAATACTATTTTTTTGTTGTTGTCATAATGCAGCTTTCAAACACTTAGACAGTTGTCTTTGATGCCTTAAGGTAAGCGCTGCGCAGACATTACTCACTTTAGCACTACCAAAGAAGTGCGTGTAGCTTGAAGATAAGCTACAGACGCCGAGTAACAATACCCCAGTAACACTCTACAATCATGTTAGACCAGGACCTACTGTTTAAAGTGGACCGTACAAACATCCATGGCACCGCTAGGACTCGAACCCGAAACCTGTGGTACCGAGCGCCAGAGCTCTAGCCACTCGGCCATTCACCCCCCCAATTTAATACCATTATCAAATAAGAAATTGTTTACATTTTGAATTTAATTTTCTGTCTTCGCGAAGTTTTCAAACTTCATGAATTTACGTTTACGCCAACAAAATTGGATCGCCACCTGTTATATATATCATTGCTATAAGCCTCTCAAAAGCTCCAATGAAGGCATCTGGAGAAAGATCAGTTGCTAATTCTAGGTGGGTAGCATTAGTAATGTAACAAACAAGACTTATATACGCCTTAAAAACTTTAGTTCCTCTATTAAGCAATTCTCGTTAATCGAAAATCTTGAATTAGTTTAAAAGGTGCATCACGCCAAACTATTCTCTGAAAGGCTGAGTCCTTTGATACGATTTGTCGATATATTTTTCAATATCTGATATCAAGACTATTTTGGACATCCGGAAGTGAATGAGCAGTGTTGTTAAGTCCGTTTGTAACTGTGGACCAACCATTAGTTTGCCCTTTCAGGGAAACACAAGATTTAGCAGATCCATTGAATACCACGCGAAATTTGTAATCACTTTTTTGTGGGTGATGTGGAAGGTAAAAATTGGAATTGGCTGGAATATCCCTCATTTTCTGGAATTATTTCCATGTGACCAAGTTTCAAAGAGTCATCGAGGAATTTATGGTATTCAGTGGGAGAGGTGGATTCTTAGTAAACCGACGTTCAATTTGATGTAAATGATGCATAGCTATATCTCTAGAAGAACCAAGATCACTATTTTTCCATTCATGAAATTGACAGCAAATCTACCTGTTTAATCACAAAATAAAGTCTGTATGAAATAATTTTCACAAGCACTTTCTTCCTGAGTTTAAGGATTTGTGATTGAAATTTCTTATAATTGCAAAAATTTGCCAAGTTGAAACTCAACGGCCTTGCAACTAGCATAATTTGATATGATTGTTTCAGAAACAGATTTTGTATTTCCGAGAATTACACAACCGAAAATTGATTCTAAAACAGATAGTGAATATCCAGGAACATTTAAATGTGCACTAAGCATAATTTCACCGAACACATCGACACCCAAAAGAATTGGCTATTCGGCTAGGAGGGTGGCAGTTGACATATGCCGACTGCAATTGTTTGAGTGTTGTTAAAATAGATGCATCGACTGGACATGTAGGATTTTAGGTATAATTATAGCATCAACATTAATAAATGCGTTTTTTAATTGTGATGTTATTACTAATTGAACAGAAATTGCAACACTACCCACATTTCGCTCACTCAAAACCTTCTGCGCTACTGTGTTAATTTATTGAAATTAAATCGTACTAAATCGTACTGTGTTAAAACATCATCTCTCTAATGAATGAGCCTTGACTGGCTGAGTCAATATGTAGCCTACACTTTTAGGAAATACCATTAATGTCTTTGACATAAAGCAATTGCCATAGGCAATAAAACCGCTTGTGCGACAGGCACAGTTGCGTTATTGCTACTAATAGAAAGAGGTTCACTTCTTCTAATAGAAGGAAGAACTTCTTATGCGAGTAAGATCTTGCATCTTTTGAACCTTTCCGAACATAAATTTGTATTATGTGGTTTACAGATTTTATACATGTTTGCACAACATTTATCAAACGTATGTGTTCTGAATTTTAAGCAATTAGTACATGGATTTAATCTTTTTTACTGTATGCCATTTTTTTTTATAAGGAGTTCTAAAAAGCTATCGCACTCAAATAAACCTCAATAAGTACTTTTGCAATAAACGCAAACCTTCACTACGATCTGTGAAGAGTAAGCAGATTTATATCTTATTTTTTTATATCTAATCCCATTTACGTCAGAAGAACCATCTGGTTTCTCCTTTCGGCACTTAGCCAATGACGCAATAGCTAAACGCACAACTTAATATGGGTGTTTTGAACTCGGCGAATAAGGAAATGTTTTTCTTGTTTGTTCTAAAGTCCATATGCGAAGTGATTCGAAATCAAGTTTCCCCTTTAATAGAAAAATAATCATAAATACCAATGCTCTACAGGATGTTTAAGGATATTTTAATGTGTCAATACATTGTTGAGTTGCATCAATTAATTTTCGTAAACCTGATGCTGATTATTGCTTTAATACAGGCTGCGAAACTAATTTGATTGATGCTGAATTTATTATTGGTTTATTTTTCGTAACGCTCACGAGTGCATTCGATACCATTTCATCATTCTCATTTGAAATCTGAATTGATTGCAATAAAGTAACTGCTTTGTCTTCCACAGAAAGATTAAGATAATGTCATTTCTGACTATCACACAAAGAATCATTATTTACACTAACAAGAAATAACGAAATGAGATCCAATCAATATAAGTAGAAATAAACACTGCTAATTCTACAGGCGGAAATTTTAAATTATTTACATTAATATTAACTTTTACTTTGATATTCATTAGAACTACTATTATTCTTAATAAGTCAACTTATTTGTCTAAGCAAGCATTAAGAATGCCTTTAGTTAATGTGTTTACTTCACTATCTAAAGTATTTACGTCATTTTCATACACTTCAATTACAGAAATAGAATTTTAATTTTGTAAATTATTTACTTGAGTAAATAATCGAGTAATCTTACAATTGGCTTGTTTTTTTTTAGAAGAACTTCCATGTTGCGGTTATGTTGTAACATTCCTTATGCATACACGATGCTATGTGATGCAACGCTAAGCACTTTGATATTTCAACTCAGCTGAGCAAAAATGTTCGATATTGTAGAATAAGATCTCTTTCGTTGACCTCCACACTCATCTAAAAATATGTCTGTTGAATTTCAGTGCACCGGCTGTGATTAAGGATTATAAAATGAAGACGGAAAAATAGAAGCACAATGTTCTTGAACGAGGGGCCTAAATGACCGAGTGGCTAACGCTCCGATGTTCGGTATCACAAGTTCGAATTCGGGCGGTGCCATGGATGTTTGTAGTGGTGCCGTTGGTTCCGGTCTAATATGATCGTAGAGTGTTGCGGGGGCATTGTTAATCCGGGTCCGTAGCTTGTCTTTAAGTTACGCTCACCACCTGGGTAATGTTAAGTGAGTAACGTCGGTACAGGGCTTGCCTTAAGGTGTCAAAAAGACAACTGTCTTTAAGTGTTTGCCAGCTGCACTAGAAAAAATTTTCTTGAAAAAAATGTATTACTCGAAAGATGTATATCTCGTAAGATGCATATAACAAAACACTTGGTAAGTGAAGTGCGCCTTAAGAAAGAAGAAAGAAAGAAATAACATGGAAAGCATCTAAATACAGTTACAATCTAAACAATAAATATATGAAAATAATGTACATTGAAATTTTCATAAAGAAAAAAAAACTACTGAGCAAATAAAAAAACAGAATAACAAATAATTAAAACAATGAAAAAAATACTTTATTTTTGTTGTACATTAATTACGAAAATTCAATACTGCTAATGACAATAACTCATTTTAACTAAAAGCAAAACTTAAAAATACAAATCTTGATAACAAAATTAAGAAGCAATTGCACAATTGTAACAAAACTTTGATTCCTCTGGATCGGTTTCTGAATTCAGATCACTTCGTTCACTAAGATTCTGAGAGATTCTTTTGGATTCGAATGAAATTATTTTGTGGATATTGTCTTAAGCTTATGTATGAGACTAATTTATTTTAAATGAATGAGATGAAAAAGAAGGATACCTTAGATTCCTTCATTACATTTCTTTCTTGAATACATTCTAGAAAAAATATTTATTATCTATTTTAAAATATTTATACATTGCTTTTGAAGATGAAATTATTCCGCTCCATGTAATGGCAATTTGTGCACTGTTAGTGGCATCATACCATGCAAATTTTTAATAAGTTCTTTGGCAATAGTAGCCAAAAAGTTTAGTATGGTCGAGTGGCTAGCGCTCTGGCGCTCGGTACTACTGGTTTCGAGTTCGAGTCCCGGCGGTGCCATGGATATTTGTAGTGGTTCTGAATTTTAAGCCGTAGGTCCCGGTCTCATATGACTGTAAGAGCGTCACGGAGCAAAAGTCAGACTTCTACCTACGGGTGCTCCATCACAACAGAAGCTGCCCAATTCCCTCCATCCATGAGTAGATCACTCATGGGATGTCCGTCCCGTGTTGGGACATTGAGGATTAGTCACAACAACAAGTTTTGAATGTTTCAATGCTAATGCCATAATGATTTGATATAAAAGAATAGTATGTTTAATAACTTCTTTAAAGCCCTTAAACTCATTTGTGTTGTAAAAGACAACCCAGAATGTAGAATTTCGTTTCTAAAAGTTAGTTTTAAGTCATTTGTATACGATCAGAGCTATCTTCAAAGAAGATCAGTGGGGCCTGATGGCTGAGTGGCTAGTGCTTTGGCGCTCGGTACCACAGGTTTCGGGTTCGAGTCCCGGTGGCGCCATGGATGTTTGTAGTGGTTCGGAATCCACTTTAAATTGTAGGTCCCGGTCTATTAGCCGTCGTGTGCAGAAGATGACCGTAGAGCGACAAACCAAAGGAGATCCAAGGACGATCTTTCACAAAAGCGAAAGTTCTTTCGTAACAAACAAATGAAATGGTTGCAGCTGACGAATTCTCACTTAAAAAAAATTCTGTTTTGCTGTAATTTCCTTTAATTTTATATTTTTCGGGAAAAAAAATTCAATTTTATTACTTTCTATATTTCACAATATATTTTCGAATAGATATTTTTTGTAATAAGATCTCTTAAAATTATTTTATCAATAATTTGTTTCTGTTTCATAATGCAAAAAAATCCTACTCTACTCTGAGAAAACTCTCTTAAAAAAAAAAAATAACGAGTTAATGAATCGTATAAAAGTTAAAAAGAAATCGATACTAATGTAAAGCTAACATCTCAAAAATAGGAAAATACAAGAAAGATTTATTCCAGAGATTTGATAGCAAAATATTATATATATAATACACAGTCTAAAAGATTCCGTTAATTTTAAATATTATTTTATCAATTTTATTAATTTAAAGAAACACAAAATGAAATTTTAGAAAAAAAAATTGACTGTTTTAAATCACTAACAATTTATCATAAATTAATAAAATAAAAATAAATACCAGACAAAAATTTAAAAATACTGTACTAAATTACTCGAATCGATAAAAAAATTGCTTCTAAGAAATTTTTATTATTGAAAACTGTGTTTATTACGAAATTAAAAGAGTCTTTTGACAAACACAAGCGCTGATTTAAATTTTCTTTTTTTTTTTATATAATAAACAAGTAATATATAAGAAAAAAAAATTTTTAAAGTTAATTCCTACTTTTTTTCACTATATTGCAGAAAAAGTCCTTTATAGAATTTTTGTCCTTTATAGTCCTTTGTTGAAATTTTCCTCTTACGTCTGTCGCATCTATATGTAGATACATGCAACTTAAATCTACAAAATACTAAAATTACTTAATTAAACTTACTTAATGAATTAATATTTGAAAAAACTCTATTAACACCAAATATCATCCACTACAAGTTCAAAAAATTGTATTTTAACTTAAGTGGAGGAATAAAAAGTATTTCATTAACGATTAAAAATTTAGCAAGATATATATAGGGAGAGTGTGAACTTATAGTAGGAATTTAATAAAAAAGAAAATTTAATGATATTCAATTTTGATTATTGATTTATTTGATTGTCGATTATTGATTTTGATTATTGATTAAATTTAATATATTTAATCAATATATAATTTATAAATTTTCTTTTTTTCTCATAATGGGGGAAACTTTTCATCCCACAAAACTCTAACCAAGCGTAAGCATGCAGACATTTATGGCATTTCAAGGAATAAAAAAAAAAAAAAAAAAAATCAGTCATCCAATTTTATTTTTCCTCTTTCTGCTAACATTTCAATCATTTTCTCGTCACTTTTTGAAATAGTTCAAACAAAGTTTGCCACAAAAACACGATCGAATCATTATGGAAACATTAGATGGTCACATTAGGATTCCCATTTCTGACCATGCTTTATTTTTAAATTGTTTTACAAGAATGGCGAAAATGTTTTATTGCTCTCCGCGGTAGCATGCTTTTAAATTGTTTTCAAGCAGGTCATCTGACGGTATGTGGCATTGCGAAAAAGATTCTACTTTTCGAAAAGACTAGACATTTTCTATTTCGTAAAGGAAGAAACTTATAAGACGTGACAATATTCATGGTGAAGTGGACGCTACATTCATATTAAGGAGACCATTCAGAATGAAATATAAAGCGATAGCGATCGAAATGCAAAATGAAAATTGGATTTACCCTATGCTGTTTTAACAGCAAGGAAATATGTGTTTAAAATTTTAATAAGCTATATGTATGAAATCCAGCTTCATTAAGAAATGCAATGTTCTGATTCAGATATTCGTAAAACGTTTGTTTCGACACTTCTTTTGAGGGGGACAAATAGACGATGCCAATGAGTATTGGAACATTATATAAAGTGATAAACCACATTTCCTGTGTATGTAACAATAAATACCGAAATAAATTGCGTCTGGTAAATGAAAAATCCGCACTAGTTTTAACTCCTACCATTGCATTTTTCAAACTCATTTGTCACATCAACATTTCAGATTGATACATATTTTTTTTTTCCTTGAATACATTCATCTATGGTACCAAAGAACTTATCAGTTATGCATAGCAA
This sequence comes from Caerostris extrusa, assembly GCA_021605095.1. Taxonomy (NCBI): domain Eukaryota; kingdom Metazoa; phylum Arthropoda; class Arachnida; order Araneae; family Araneidae; genus Caerostris; species Caerostris extrusa. Next base: position 47,515 of record BPLR01005862.1, read on the forward strand.
TACTGAAACGTGTAACAGAACTTATTTATTACTCAGTTTCAACTATGAGAATAACTCATATTGCATGAAGCATCTCTACAATAAATGTTTGCTTCAAGAGCATTTTTACAGAAAATATTACAATCAGCCATGTATTCCAATCACAATGGTCTTCAGCAGTGAAAAGCCTCTCTTAAAAACTATTCCGTAAACATGTAAATATTAAAGCCAGCACCATCTTTCACTCACTCAATATAACAATCGATCACGGTTATATGTCGATGTCGAATACGCTGTCACAAAGTGCCAGTTGTTACAGTGGAAATATTAAACATTGTCAATAACTTACCCTTCTGCAATCATCTTATCTTCTGTGTTCAATATTTAACTTGTTCTAGAAGCACTAATTGAGATATAGGTGCTTTCCTATCGCTCTTTCACGCACTTTCAATTCATAATAAATATGTTTCGCAATTGAGAAGTCATATCACTGAATTATGTATTACTAGGGACTGTTCTAAGCCTCAGTTATTCCCGTGTAGGTTATTGTTAGAACTATTTTAATATTGATTACCGTAATTTATATTGTTTTTACTGTAGTTTATTTTGTTTTTACTGTAATTTATATTGTTGTTACTGTAGTTTTATATTGTTTGTTTTAAATTGTGTTATTGTAGTTTTGTATAGTTTTATATTACTGTTACTTTTAGACTGATTACTATAGTATGTTTTTCTAAGCATTGCTCTGAACAGGGATAATTTAATTCTGATGGTCTGTGTTTAGGTTTATATGAAAAAAATCAAACATCATTAGATTCACTAAATTAAGAAGATGGATATTTTTAAAAATTATCCATGGCGAAGAAAAATTACAGTTTTGGCAGATTCAATGATACGAAGCTTTAAATTATTTAGTCTGAGCTTTTGAAGACATTACATGTAGTTGAAATATGCCTGCTATGTCTTTTTAATTCAAAAAGAAATCATAGCATGTAGAGTAAATATAAGATATTCAATGAAAATTTATAAGATATCTATATTTTGCGAATATTAGTGACGAGAGTTATTCATCCTAAGTTCATTCACCAAATAATTTAATTACTATTATCTAAAATAATTTAGCAATAAAGTCGAAAAAATTCAATAAAAAAAGACAACTATAGGCTTGCATAAAAAGCAAAAAATTAATTATTAGGAATTTGCATTATCTTCCATATTATTTTACGTATTCTTAATTGGCCTTAGACATATTAATGTATTTTTCTTTCTGGAAAAGTATAATATTAACCACTAACATTAATTTGATCTATATTATTAGTATCATTACTTAAAGCTTTCCATTAAATAACCCACAATAGTTATTGTACATCAGTATAAATTATGTTTTATTTACTTTTTGTGTGGATAATCCACCGACAGGTGATCATGAAAAAAGAGATTGTCTACTTGAAAATTTTAAACGGGTTAAGACACATTTTGAATCATTAAAAAGAAATCCACGAAACACCAAACAATCTGATTCTCACTGTAGGACGCTTATACTCCCTGTCATAATCATCATCGTGTCTATTCGTTTCTGAAAATAGTGAATGCGAAATTCTCAGCGGATTCAAAAGATCGATTTGCCTCCTACTGCGCGATTTAACCTAATATTTCTTTTCGGGTAATTTCTGAACATGGCGAGTGAAACCTGAAATAGAGGGACCGCAGTTTTGCGTTTAAAAAAAAGCAACATATAAATAATGTAAGTGATTTAAGAACAATGGAATTGTACTTAAATCAATGTATTTTATTTACATTTCTGTTTCAACAAATTTAATATATATTCAAATGAATACACTTACAGTATTTTTAGAAACTTAAACAAATGCTTTAGGATATATTTTCATGGTGTCGTATATATTCCATATGCAAATTTAAGTTTATTTCGTATTTATATGGTTTCTTTAGACATAAATATTTGCATTTAAATTGTTGTTGCAATCCAAAATGCTGCACCATGAATATCATTAAAAGACGTGAAAGTATCACCGTACGTATAGCATATACGTATAAAGTATGTATGCATAAACATGAGAAAGTATCGCCGTACATTGCTCCATAGCATACAAATCATTAGAATTTCAGTATAGACACACATCATGACATCTGTCAAGCCACCTTGAATCGCTGTGTAGAATAATACAGATTGCCGTTTTTTATGTGTGTGGGGTAGGGGGAGGGAACTGCCTTGTTGTATGCCTCTTAGAAAAATACATTTAACAATCGAGCACTTTTCTGAATTTGGCAGAGAAAGAATTGTAGCTTTTAAAGATTGTGGATGATCCTTCCGGGGATTGATGTCCGTATATGACACACTCTAGCCAAAATGAAGCAGATAGCAAACGATTAATGTACGAGGAACAGATTATACGATGAACACACCATCACACTTAAGGATAGACATATTGTGTGCAAGGCATTGGTGAATTATACTGCAATATGAGGAAACACGTCAGTACTCTTGTCAGCATGAACCATTCGATGTCGTTTGCTACACAGATGATATTCTGTAAGACATCAATCGCTCATATTGCATTTGATTTAGACCATAGACGCTTATGTCTGCCATGGTGCCATGAACGCCGAATATGGAGAAACGGTTATTACGACCATGCTTTTCCAAACTTTACGAAACACGATTTACTATGATAGTCATATCCGAGATTGGCCTTATGGGGAAGAGTTTTCTTTACTTTTGTATTATGTATCTCCATATTCACATGGTATTATGGTTTAGGGTGCTATTGAATTTTATCCCTGCATCTCACATTGCCGGTACACTGAATAGTCAGTGCTATATCTCTGAGATTAGGGAACTTGTTCTCTTATCTTACTTGTATGACTTGCTTTAATTACAACAGCGTAATTAGAGATCGCATGTAGTGCGAAATGTTCAACAATTCTTCTCACATCACCATGGATCGCTGTCCTCGCCAGCCCATTCTCCCAATATGTTACCCATCGAACATGACTGGTCATGATTAGAAAACGATTGCCTCAGCTTGGAAAACCAGAATCTACATTTAATCAGCAGATAGACGTCCCATGGAATGACATGTCTCAAAAAAATCAAAGCATTTTTTCATTTAATGCCAAGGCGTGAAACAGCAGTTATTGCCAGCCATATTGTTTACACGAAAAACTAATTTTTCCTTGGCATTTTGGCTTAGATATTTGGCATTTTGCATCGCCAACAGTGTCTTTTAAAAAACAGTTTTAAATCAAGAATTCTTCAAAAGTATTTTAATTAAAATTCATGTCAACCTAGAAATATTCCATTCAGCACATTTGAAGGGAATCTCGAAATTTAAGATTTGTATAATTGAGATTTATAATGAAAATCTCAAACAAACTTTTTTACATTTAATTAAAAAAGGCTCAATTGCTTGTCATCAATGAAAAAATTAAAAACCATTTACAAAAACTAATTAAATCGTAAAACTAAGGACGATGAGTGAAAGAAAAAAATTCTATTCACATATCAAAAAACAATCATTTAATAATTAATGCCTTACTTTTCTAATGTATTAAGAGAGCAGATATTTAATTAAGATAATTTTTAACTGCTCATTGTTTAAAAAAAAAAACTAAGAATATTCATTTCTTTTAATTCTGTTCCCACTCATTAGAATTTACACTTAAACAATTATTTGTTCATAAAAAAGAGTTTTTGTGTGGTTGCTATACAGGTAATGTTTGTAATTAATAACTTTATTTATATAATTGTCAACAAAGGTTAAAGAAACTCAAAAGGGTATTTGAGCAAACAGGGTAAATGTTGAGTAAACGGGTATTTGGTGTAAACATTTTTTAACATTATGTTAAAAATGTTTAAATTCAGAGTATAGTTGTAACAATTTAAGTTTTGAGAATTTAACTGTGAAAATTACAAGGTTAGTTAAATGAAAAAAAAAATCAATTATAAAAGTTAAAATTTCAAATGATTTTATAATATTATTGTTTTTATATTGCAATATTAAAGTCGCAATAATAACCACTCTGCTTTTTTTTTTTTTTTTTTTTTTTTTAGTTGTAACAATTTTTTTTTTCAGTTATATAATATTATGCCTTGTTATTGAAATTAATGATATTATTAATTATTAGCTGTCTATTGAAAACAATAATATGAAATATTCTAAGATTACACATCTAACTATATTTTAGTTTTTATTTTATTTATTATGATTAGTAATATGATACTTTGCATTGATATGGTTTTAATCTTTTCTTTTCATTATTAAAAGAAATAAATTTAAAGAAATAATAAATAAATTGTTAGTTTTAAAAACAACAAACTCCAATCTGAATAATTGAATAATCCTTGTTTAATATCTATGAATTTATTGTCATAATCAATACTAATTAAGTCTTTAATGTATAAAGATTAGAACGAGGGACTTTTGCCTCTTTATTAAGACATTCCGCTTACTTTAAGCGTAATATATAGTTAAATGCAAATGAATGTAAATACGTTCTAATAATCCTTTTGAAAGATCAAATTTAAATAATCAATCTGTGTTAACAACGATTGATTATTCAAAAGTAAAGTATGAATCCTGCACTTTGAACTTCACATGCAGCTGTTAAATTATTCATTTGAAAGTCTAATTATGAAAGAACTTTAATCTGTCGTATGAACATAACAATATACATATTTATTTTTTTAAAAAGATAATTGCTTATAATATATTCGAAAATATTTTTTTTAATTTTAAAATGCTTTTATGATGTATAAACTTTCATATTTGACGGAATAAAATGCTAAACAAATTATGTGAAAGTAGAAAAAAATGCTAATTTCTCAAATTTTCCTTAAAAAAAAATGGTTCTTATGTTACATTAGTGAGAAAAATCTTTCGTTCGTTTAAAATAATGTTATTTCTTATTACTTTAACAGTTTTATCATAATTTGGACACTGTATAATTATTTAAAAATGGAATATTTTATGCCTTGATCAAATATATAGCTTAGTAAAAAGAATATTTATCTGACTTTTTTTCATTAAATAGTTTTACACAAAAATCACTAGTAATTTCAAAACATTTTATGACAAAAATAAGGGAGACCAAAATCCATCGTTCATTTTTTTCAGAGCAAGTTACATAAAAGACTTCCGACAGGGTTGGTATAGTATATACAGGGGGTTATCAAAATAATGGAAACACCTGTGAATAAAGTGGCATTTTTGGATGTGCTTCGTAAGCATTAAAATATAATAATAGCTACCAGCTAGATAATAGCTAGAGACTCTACACTGTAGAGGCAAATCATGTCATATTCAATGGACTCCTGCACATGTCAACATTAAGGGCAACGAATGCGCTGACTCTTTAGCCAAAGAAGCCAGGACAATGATCAATCCAGGACTACCATCACACTTGCAGATGCTAACGCAGTTGCCAAAAGTCGGCTATTTCCTCATAATTTTAAGAAAGTCGCTAATCACGGACTTCAACTGTCCTAGGAAGCTGACATCAGTTATTAGCAGACTCAGAACTAATCATTACAGAGGGATGAAGATTCTCCCAGATAAGACCAGGGAATACATCCCCTGCAGAAATTGCAGCAACGCTTTCCTAACACCTAAGCACATTCTTGAGTGTCCCAGCACTCACTCCCCATGTTTTGCAATTGTGTATGGTGCCAATCGAGGCCAACTTAAGAGAAGTCCTGTATAGTGAAGCAGCGCCATTGCTTGCGGCCGCTATCGAGAAGACTTTTGACTTGATCTAACATTGATAATTATATTTTAAATCCATGGACACAACAATAACAACAATAGCTACCAGATTTTTTATATATAAATGCATATATTCTGGTAGCATGTGGTAGCTTCATTGAAGTTCTGTAAGTCTTGAATTTATTTCAAATGCGATAACTGTCGGACCTTTCTGACCTTCCAAGAGGCCAAATTGTAGGAGCCCGTCTAGCTGGAGAAAGTGCAACCGAAACATCCTGACTTTTTGGCGTTTCTAGAGGTACTGTGTCTAAAGTCATGACAGCATACACATAGCAGTTAATAATAATTAATAAGTAATTAATAATAATAATTTATAATTTTTTTAGTAATTTTTAATTTAATTAAAATAGTTATAGTTATTATAAGTTATAATAGTTATAATTCTAATTTTAGTAATTTTTTTATGATAAAGAGTGTTTTCCACAATAATTACAGACAAATATCTGAAATATTAGGAACAGGAAGTAATTAAAAAGTTTCGGTTTTTTTTTATAATTTTTTGAAAACAATTATTTTTCGTACTTCTTTAAATCTCGACGATTAAAAGCTGACAGATAAAACTTTTACTATATATTTTTTTATTTTCCTAATTAATTAAAATAAAATTTAATTGTAATTTTTTCATTACCAATTTAATATCAAACCTGAGCGTTACAAAACTTAAAAATTATATTAGTCAAATTTTTTTAAACTCTTTCTATTATATCTATTACTCAATTTATTCAAAATAGTAAAAGCGATTATTTCAAAGCTTTTGACATTTTTCTCAAATCTCTAACAACAATGCAAGACTACGTAAGTACAAACATCTGTATTTTTCTAATCCGAATGACACCCATATATTTTTTTTTTTTCTAAATCTGAACAAAGAAATTGAACCATCTTTTCTCCTTAATCTCCTTTCACTTAAGGCTGGGAGATAACTTTTAAGTTAAGGGGGCCATTCCGTGGCATCTTTCCAAGACACTCCCAAGTCAAAAAAAAAAAAAAGGAAGAAACGATGCCAACATAAAGTAAATGCATTCCGGGAGAAAAAAAAAAGGAAAACATACTGGATTTTATAGACCTCATTCTGTTTCCAGTTTTCTGCCATAACGCGTCCCACTTTTTATTATTGGTGGATCCAGAGTCCTGACAGAGTAAAATATAAAAAATATGCATTCCTCCAGAATAGATGGTGCTTTTTTTTTTGAGGTTGCTTAGTAAACCCACTGCTTTGAGAAATTTGGTTTCTTGAAAAAAGAGGTAGAATTACTTTCCAGTTGAAATAAATACGATTTGTCAATTTCATTTATCTAGGTCTATTAATAAATAACTAGGTTTCTTTTTATGAGACATTGGGGTGTGTTTAGTGAAGATGGATCGGCTTTATTTGTAACAATATCATAAAAAGGAAATTCATAATTTATACTTGATGAAAGGGAATGAGAATTTTGGTTTTATTGTGCAATATCCTTTGTTTAGATTTAAAGGTTGTTAGAATATAGAATTTTATGGTTGGAATGATATAAATTTATAAGTAAATTTGAATGCAAAATTATAAGTTACATTTTTTTAATTTTTATAAATTTTTGTCCTTAGCTATTGAGATGGGGTCAGATGCCAACAACCTAAAAAAGAACAAAAAATTTAAATATCATATGCACGGGAAATTTAAATTGAAAACTGGTCTTATTTTTTGGACAGAGTAGTATATCATTTGGGATAGTAATAAAAACAAAAAAAAAAAAGTGTCTCCTACATAGTTTTGTTTCTATAAAAAAAAATTAATCTTTAAAGAATTTACTTTAAAATTAGGAATATAGTCTTTATGACTTATAAAATTGAAGTACTGAGCATAAGTAATTTTTTTTAACTTAAAAGAGTGTTTTCCACAATAATTACAGGCAAATATAGGAAATGTTAGGAACAGGAAATAATAAAAAAAAAATATAATTAGAATTTTTGAAGAGAATTATTTTTCGTACTTTTTAAATCTCGACGATTAAAAGTTAACAGATAAAACTTTTACTGTATTTTTTATTTTTTTAGTTAATTAAAATAAAACTTAATTATAATTGTTTTCATTACCAATTTAGTTGCCAGCCTTGAGTGTAACAAAACTTTAAAAAAAAATTACATTAGTCAATTTTTTTTTTTAAATTCTTTAAACTATTATATTTATTACTCTAAAACAGTAAAAGTCATTATTTCAAATCTTTTGACATTTTTCTCAAATCTTTAACTACAATACAAGACTACATAAGTACAAACATCTGTATTCTTCTAATTTGAATGACACCCATATATCTGAACAAAAAAATTGAACCATCTTTTCTCCTTAATCTCCTTTCACTTAAGGCTGGGAGATAACTTTTAAGTTAAGGGGGCCATTCCGTGGCATCTTTCCAAGACACTCCCCAACTCAAAAATAAAAAGGAAACGATGCCAACACAAAGTAAATGTAAATGCATTCCTGGAGAAAAAAAAAAAGGAAAACATACTGGATTTTATGGACCTCATTCTGTTTCCAGTTTTTGGCCATAACACGCCCCACTTTTTATTATTGGTGGATCCAGAATCCTGTCAGAGTAAAATAGCAATGTCTCCAGAATAGATGGTGCTTTTTTGGAGGTTGCTCAGTAAACCCACTGCCGTTGAGACATTTGGTTTCGGGAAGATAGGGGGAGGATTACTTCCCAGTTGAAATAAATATGATTTGTCAATTTCATTTATCTAGGTCTATTAATAAATAACTAGGTTTCTTTATGAGACATTGGGGGTGTGTTTAGTGAAGATGGATTGGTTTTATTTGTAACAAAACCATAAAAGGAAATTTATAATTGATGATAGGGAAATGAATGATAAGTTTGTTCCATTCTGCAATATCATTTGTTTTGATTGTTAGAAAGTAGAATTTTTTTTTTTTGTAGAATGATATAAATTTATAAGTAAATTTGAATGCAAAATTATAAGTTACATATTTTCATTTTTATAAATTTTTGTCCTAAGCTATTAAGATGGGGCCAGATGGCCGAGGGACTAGCGCTCTAGTTTTCGGTGCCGTATGTTTTCAGGTTCAAGCCATGGATGTGTTTAGTGGTTCAGATTGCACATTTAAACTGTAGGTCCCAGTTTAATTTGAACTGTAGAGCGTTGGGCATCAGGCTGACAATCCTACCCCGTAAAACGAAAGCTCTCTCCTATCTGGAAATCTGCCAGGAGGAAGACAGCCTTTGCCCACCATGGAGATATTGCGTCTCTGGTGATGATGATGCGATTAAGATCCATTACTCAAAATTGAAAAAGTATTTTGGATTGTTAAATTGAAAATATTTGTTGAATTCATACAATTACCGTAATTAATTTAATGCGTATAGTACTGAATATAATTGAAGTACTGAGTATGAGATGAAGTAATTTTCTTTTATCATAAAGAATGTTTTCCTCAAAAATTACAGGTTACAGGCAAATATCGGAAATATTAGAAACAGGAAATAATTGATTTTTTTTTTTTTTTTTAATAATTTTTGAAATGAATTATTTTGTGTTTATTTTGAAATCTTGACGATTAAAGGCTAACAGATAAATCTATATATAATTTTTTTTATTTTTCTCATTAATTAATTAAAATAAAGTTTAATTCTAATTATTTTCATTACCAATTTAATTTCAAACCTGAGCTTTACAAATCTTTAAAAAAAAATTACATTAGTCAAATTTTTTTAAATTCTTTAAACTATTATATTTATTACTCAATTTATTGAAAATACTAAAAGTCATTTTTCAAATCTTTTGACATTTTCTCAAATCTTTAACTACAATACAAGACTACATAAGTACAAACATCTGTATTCTTCAAATCTGAATGACACCCATATTTTTTTTTTTCTAAATCTGAACAAAGAAACTGAACCATCTTTTCTCCTTAATCTCCTTTCACTTAAGGCGGGGAGATAACTTTTAAGTTAAGGGGGCCATTCCGTGGCATCTTTCCAAGACACTCCCCAACTCAAAAAAAAAAAGGGAGAAACGATGCCAACACAAAGTAAATGCATTCGGGAAAAAAAAAGAAAACATACCGGATTTTATAGACCTCATTCTGTTTCCAGTTTTCTGCCATAACACGTCCCACTTTTTTTTATTATTGGTGGATCCCGAATCCTGTCAGAGGAAAAATGAAAAAGGAATGCCTCCAAAATAGATGGTGCTTTTTTGAGGTTGCTTAGTAAATCTGCTGCCTTTGAGTAATTTGGTTTCAGGAAGAAAGGATGTGGATTACTTTCGGAACTGAAACAAATATGATTTGTCAATTTCATTTATCCAGGTCTATTAATAAATAACTAGGTTTCTTTATGAGACATCGCGATGTGTTTAGTGAAGATGAATTGACTTTATTTCTAGCAAAATCATAAAAAGGAAATATATAATTCATACTGGATGAAAGGGAATGATAAATTTTTTCAATTTGTGCAATATCCTTTGCTTAGATTTAAAGATTGTTATAATGTAGAATTTTGTGGTTGGTATGATATAAATTTGTAAGTAAATTTGAATGCAAAATTGTAAAATACCTTTTTAATTTTTATAAATTTTTGTCCTTATCTATTTAGATGGGACCAGATGCCAACAACCTAAAAAGGAAAAAAAATTGAAATATCATATGCACGGTAAATTTAAATTGAAAAATGGTCTTACTTTTTCGAAACAGTAGTATATCATTTGGGATAGTAGCAAAATCAAAAAACAGAAAAAAAGTCTCTCTTACATAATTTTGTTTTTATAAAAAAAAAAAAAATTTAATCTTTAAAGAATTTACTTTAAAATTTGGAATACATTTTTTATGGTTTATATAATTGATGTACTGAGTATAAGATAAAGTAATTTTTATCATAAAGAGTACTTACCACAATAATTACAGAATGCAGGCAAATATCGAACTTATTCGGAATCGGAAAAGGTTAAAAAAAAAAAAAAAAATTTAATTTTTGAAATGAACTATTTTTTATATTTTTTTTAAATCTCGACGATTAAAAGCTAACAGATAAAACTTTTACTATATTATATTTTTTTATTTTAAAAAATTAATTAAAATAAAATTTAATTCTAATTGTTTTCATTACCAATTTAGTTGCCAACTAAAGCTTCACAAATCTCTAAAAAAAAACTTTAATCAAATTTTTAAAAAATTTTTTAAACTGTTATATTTATTACTCAATTTGTTGAAAATAAGAAAAAGTCATTATTTTAAAGCTTTTGACATTTTCCTCAAATCCTTAACTACAATACAAGACTACATAAGTACAAACATCTGTATTCTTCTAATCCGAATGACACCCATATATTTTTTTCTGAATCTGAACAAAGAAACTGAACCATCTTTTCTCCTTAATCTCCTTTCACTTAAGGCTGGGAGATAACTTTTAAGTTAAGGGGGCCATTCCGTGGCATCTTTCCAAGACACTCCCCAACTCAAAAAAAAAAAAAAGGAGAAACGATACCAACACAAAGTAAATGCATTCTGGAAAAAAAAGGAAAACACACTGGATTTTATAGACCTCATTCTGTTTCCAGTTTTCCTGCCATAACACGTCCCACTTTTTTATTATTGGTCGATCCAGAGTCCTGTCAGAGCAAAATATGAATGCCTCCAGAATAGATGGTGCTTTTTTGAGGTTGCTTAGTAAAAAGAAATTTGGTTTCGGAATAAAAGGGGGTGGATTACTTCCCAGTTGAAATAAATGTGATTTGTCAATTTCATTTATCTAGGTCTATTAATAAATAACTAGGACTTTTCATGAGACATCGGGGTGTGTTTAGTGAAGATGGATTGGCTTTGTTTGTAGCAAAACCATAAAAAGAAAATATATAATTTATACATGAAAGATTTGCTTCATTGTGCAATATCTTTTGTTTAGATAAAAATAAATTGTTTGAAAGTAGAATTTTGTGGTTGGGGTAAATAACCTTTTAATGAAAAATCGTACTTTGTGCTAATTATATGCATCTACTTAATTATTTTGTTTTCTAATGCAGCTGGCAAACATTTAGACAGCTTGGTCTTGGATGCCTTAAGGCAAGCGCTGCACAGATGTTACTCACTTAGCACTACCCAGGGGGCGCGTGTAACTTGAAGATAAGCCACGGACGCGGAGTAACAATGCCTCCTCAACGCTCTACGATCATATGAGACCGGGGCCTACGGTTTAAAGTGGGTTCCGAACCACTACAAACATCCATAGTACCGCCGGGACTCGAACCCGAAACCTGTGGTACCGAGCGCCAGAGCGCTAGCCACTCGGTCATTCAGGCACCTACTTAATTATAATTTAGGAAATAATTTACTAGACTAGAGTTTGGTTTGGTTTGTCGCTCTGCGGTCATCTTAGGCACAATTTAGATTAAACAGACCGGGACCTACAGTTTAACGTGGATTCCGAACCACCAACAAACATCCACGCCCCCTCCAGGATTCTAACCTGAAGCCTTTCGTACCAACTGCCAGAGCGCTAACCAGTTGGCCATCAGGCCGCTATATTAGACTAGATTCCAATTACTGATTCATATGGTTCTTGATCACAGTGGGAACTCAGTATTTTAAGTTTCAATTTCTTGAATCAAAGGCTTCAGCATTTTCTATTTTTATTAATGTTTACAAGAATGGCTTTTATCTTGAATAAGGCTTCCTTTTTTTTTTTTATTACTTTTTTTAAATGGTCGTAAACTTCTTATAGTAAAATTATCTAACTCTAAAATAATAGAAGTTAGTGCATTGAAGTTGGATTCTGTAATTATTTAGTTTAACCTTCTTTGCCTGTTTGTGGCGCGTAGGAGAAATAGTCAGTTGGACTCCAGACTTTCAAGCGACAGGAATTATTTTTAGAGCAACTATGCATATTAGTTGGCCTACAGAATCTCCCCCGAGAGGAGTATATTTCGTGCATCCTGCGCGTACCTGAGTATCAGGTTTTCGGCTTCCACGAATCTGTAATTATATGTCTTTAAATGTCTTAAACATTGTAAGTCTCTAATTATATGCCTTCTCCACTTTCAAGTATCTCAAACCAACCCCAAATACAATATGGTTGCCCAACATGCACAATACAATATATGGGTGTGTGTGTGTGTGTGTGTACTAATAATCAGCTGTCTTAAAAATGCACTATTCTAATTTGATGAATTTTGTTCATTATTGTTCATTTCAAAATTGTTTAGAAATACATGAAAACTGTATAAATATAAAAGAATTAAAAAGTAAATTGCTTATCTGAAGTTGTTCAACAAATTCATGCCGGAACCATGATTTAATAATTATGTTGGAAATTCAAAACTGTATGTCTGTTCTTATTACCAAATTATTACAGGGAGATAAATGCCTTTCTAAATGTTAAAGGATATTTCTAAAATAGCAAAGCAGTTTAAAGGGTAATTAAAGAAAAATCAATAATTATCCATAGCTAGTTTCATGTTTAATAAATAAATAGTTTAATAGAATTAAGTACAATGGAATAATTATTTTAATTTCCTATTCGTATAAAATAATTGAAAAATTTAATTATTTCAAGTAGAGGAGCTCTATTTAAATGAAAATGTCCAAAGAAGTGTCCATAGTTTTGTGATGGATTTTCTGCATAAATTAATCCAAGTGCTGGGCGTATTACAAAAATGACTTGACATTTAAAATAAATTGCATCTTAAGGCAATTTTATTAATTTGTAAGAAATAATATTTTTGCAAAATATTAATGGAATTATTTTAAATTCGTTAAATAGAAATGATTCATCTTAAAATCATAATAATAACTTGAATATAGGAATAGATAAATTTCGAAATATTTTTTTTTTCTGTTATTAATTTGATATAAAAAATTAAAGTACTATAAATCACACTTTCACTGATTTTTAATATCTATTTCACATTAACGTGTATAATTGAGAACATTTGAAAACAAATAACATTTGAAAAAATATTTAATAACATTTTAGGAAAAATATTAAGAACTAAGTTTAAAATGATCCATGGTAAGTGCTTTTTAATGATACTTATAAACAATGTTAATAAAATTATACTTATTTGGCAAAATTTCTTCTTTATAGTTTTAAAATTGTAAAAAAAATTTACTTTTCCATTTATTTATATTTAAATCTATTTTTAATATTTAAAAAAAAATATTTTTTTACATATATTTTTATTTACATTTTAGCATGCACACATGAAACTTACCGAATTACAAAATGTTTACCTTTTAATAAATTGTATATTACACGTTTACGTCTGTGCAGCGCTTACCTTAATTAAAGCATCCAAGACAATTGTCTAAGTGTTTGCCAGCTGCATTAGAACAAACAAAAATATTATTGCATGTTTATAATGTAATTATTTTCAAAACGAATTTGAATTTTTTTAAGTTTTGAATACTTCGGTGAATTTACTTTTTTTCTGGGCTTTTTAATTTATATATTTAAAAAAATATTGCTGAGAATGAAATAAGTTTATGAAAAATTCTTTATTCTTTCTAAGATTATTGAGAATTTTAGGATGGGAGCACCAATGGTTTAATATTGTTTTGTAGTGCTATCACAATTTGGGACAAACAAACGTAAACTAAGACTAGAGTTTTTGTCATGTATTCCCCATCGCACATAATCATCACAAATAATAATGTTTCATAATGCATGTTTCATGTTAGACATCATAAATAGCAATGTGCGATGTTTCATTTTTGACATTTGTCAGATCACAGCTTCTTCACTTATGAAGGCTAACTCTCCTCTAACTAGGTTGCTACACAGGCGTGTTTAAGCATCATTCTAATAAATAGTAAAAAATAATAATTGATTGATTTCTTAAGCTTTTAGGGTGTTTTTTATATTTGTTTAATACTATCTGGATAATTTCATAAATTTAATTGATAAATTTATTAAAATATTTTTCTTAAACTAAAAATTATCATAATTTTTTTCTTGCTTATAAATTATTTCTTACTAAGTTTGTTCCTAAAATTATAAAACATTCAAACTTTTAGAAATTATTTTTATTTTAGTCTCTCAAATAATTAAATCTTACGAGTTAAACAGTTTTTTAAATAATACAAAGAAAAAAATGAATAAAGTTGATAATAATAAACTCTTTCTAACTTCATGATTAACAACTCAATATTTTATCATTGTAAATTTTTATTATTTATGTTGTCATAAAAATTGGCTGATTAAAATATATAATTTAAAATGTATAATTACTTTTTTTTTTTTTAAATTTATTGACTCGAGAGAGAATATTTTACTGGTTGCCTTTGATATTAAAAATTTTAAGTTAATTATTTTAGCATTTACTTTTACAAATGTTTTAAATTTCTTTAGAATTTGTTAATTATTATATCCAGTACGTAACATTTACGCTAAACTAAATATTAAAGACAAATCTAAATATAAACGAGTACAAAATATTTCTAAAAATACATATCTTGTTTCATGACCCGAATTTCTTTTATTTGCACTCATGTCCATAAATTAAGGGTAATTCAGAATCACACAGAAATTGAACTCTAACATAAAAATTTCACCTGTAGAATTATCACACACATCTTGAAGAAGAATATGCAAATTACAGGAAACCACCAGATGGCGCGGATAGTACGTCACAATGACGAGAGTGTAAGAGAGGGGTATATAAGGAATGGCGGCAAAGAAGTAAAATTGTTCACAAGCGCTTTAAAAGCCTATCAGTGCAATAACCGCAAAGTTATTGCACAAAGGAAGCATTTGATGATTTTTTACGTGGTAGAATTATCGGACGACTGGAATGTGGATGTACCCAGCTGGAAGTATCCGAGGAACTTGGAATCGCCCAGAGTGTCATCTCCAGGCTTTGGCAACGATTCCAAGATGACGGTAATGTAAGTAGATGTTACAGCACAGGTCGCCCCCGAGTTACAACGCTGAATGAAGACCGGTATTTAGCAGTTACTGCCAAAAGAAACAGACGGAGCACAGCATCAGACCTGTCTTGTCAGCTCTCTTCAGCTACCGGTACGACAGTTTCAAGGCAGACCGTGTGCAGACGCTTAGGGCACATTGGTCTATATGCTCGTTGGCCTGTCAGATGTGTTCCACTTACCGCAACTCACTGTCGCCGGCGATTAACCTGGAGTAGAGAGCATGCATTGTGGACACCGCAACAGTGGTCTGGTGTGATGTTTTCCGACGAGTCCAGGTTTAGTTTGCAGTCTGATTCTTGCCGGACTTTAGCACCAGGTACCTGGAGAGCGCCAGGTACCTGTTACCACCAAGAGAACACCATTGAACGACAACGTTACGGTGGTGCAGGATGGCTCGTTTGGGAGGAATTATTCTGGGTTCCATAACTGGCCTGCATGTTCAGAGTGTAACGATGACAGGCCACATCTATCGGGATGTCATTCTGGAACAACATGTACGTTTGTTTCAGGGCGCCATGGGTGCTGAATTTCATTTATGGATGACAACGCCCTTCCTCACCGTGAAAACATCATAGACGAATGCCTTCAATTGGAGGATATCACCCGTATGGATTGGCCAGCATACTCACCGGACTTGAATCCAATAGAGCATGTGTGGGATATGCTTGGCCGACGAATTGCAGACCGTCAACCCCTCCCACCTGTCAACCGGAACTTCGGAGGGCATTGCTTGATGAGTGGTGCAATATTCCCCAAGATCAGATTGATAATTTGATACTCAACATGCCGAGGCGTTGTATAAGGCCTGTATTACATCGTCCGGGAGACATACTCCATATTAACCATCATACTAACCATGTTATACTGTTTTTGTAAATAGGTTTTTTTTTTGAAATTTGCTCCAGGGAGTAAAAATCACAATTTTTATTAATTATGTCAAACATATAGCATCTTTTTTGCTCTTTACCATTTGTTTAATAAATGGACTTTACAAATAAGTCAAATTTGTTTCGCTTTTGTCTCTTTCTTTGCATGAACTTCATTATCCTTAATTTATGGACATGAGTGTACCTTATCAGAAGTAGCATTATATTTTGCTTTTAGATGTATTGTTTGCTCTTTCCGTAAATAAGAAAATAATAAACGAAATATTTTCAGATAAATTGTCTTTTACCATGATTGAATTTCTTAACATAATAATGTATATTAATACTGGTTTAATATATATTTTCTTAAAAAGCTATTATTTACATTGCATTTACATATTTCTTATTAATTCGCATCATTTTTACAATTAAATAATTTGATATTTTTTGATTGTTTGTTTACTTTTATCATTATATAATGTCTTGATATTCCTATAAATATATAAAAATTTCTTCTTTTAAAATAATAGTAGTTTTTTTGTAATGCATTTTATCTTGAATTTGTTTAATTAATATGTTATATGTCGTAAAAGAACTTAACTTTGTATAAATTTTACCAAATACATTTTGTGCGATCAAAAATTTCTAAGAGTGGGGACTTTTTTTAAAGTTATTTAAAAATACACAAAAAGTCTGAGTTAGCTATTAGTTTAAAATCAGGAAGACATAGAGAGTACTATAAAAATGTTATTGGAATATCAGTCAAAATTTTTCTATAATATGTTGATATCGAGCATATCA
The DNA here is from genome assembly GCA_021605095.1 of Caerostris extrusa. Taxonomy (NCBI): domain Eukaryota; kingdom Metazoa; phylum Arthropoda; class Arachnida; order Araneae; family Araneidae; genus Caerostris; species Caerostris extrusa. Next base: position 64,860 of record BPLR01005862.1, read on the forward strand.
ATCTCTGCACTTTTCTTAGTATTTAATCTTCGATTCTATTATGGTCTTATTGCTTATTTTTGCCATAAATTAATTAGAGTTTCTAAAAACTAAGTTCCTTTTTTCGCGTAAAATATACTTTAATTGGTAGGATCAACTCAAAAAGAAAATCAAACCTACATTAAATAAAATAATTCTTCACAATGTAATCAAAAAATAATTGATATTTTATGCTTGATCTAAAACCAGTCAATCTTCAAAAAAAATTGTAGGTGTAGTCATTTATATTTTACTCTGGTTATAATCATAAATTACCGTAAATTAATTATAAATTATTTAAATTGAATTAAATCTAATTTCAAAACTTTGCAAAAATCAAGCACTTTTATATAAATATAATTAGATTTTTATTTAATTAAATATTTAAATATTTGAATTCTCTTATTTGCATTGTACATGATTTGAAAAGAGCATGTTTCTATTAAAATGTATAAGAATATTGAAGTACTCTCAGTAAAAGACAAAAAAAGTAAATATTAAAAAAAAAAAAAAAAATTTAATGATGTTTATTTTTTAAATAAGAATTTAATTATGAGTTTTTCTTATTTAAACAAATAAAAAAAATTATTCTTTTAAAGTAATTTAAAAAAAAAGATTTTTGCAAAGTTCAGATTTCAAACAAAAAACAGTATATGATTTGTTTAAAAAATTGACAGTAATTAAGTAGTTTCGTTAAGTTAATCCACCTCAATTATTATACACGTCTTTTGTAATAAAGCCAATCTTCATTCTAAATTTAAATTTTTTTTTATCTCTATCAACGAGAGTTACGTAAGGATGAGAGTTTTAACAAGATAAAATTTAATTGCGGCAAAAAATTACGATAGAATTTAATACCGAGATTTCGACATTTAATTCTTTCGTCATATATAACAAAAAAATGGCGACAGAATTAAATAACATCCAAAAGCTGAAAATAATGAGTAACGATCTGTCTATTCGTGCAAGAAAAATGATTTTTGGTACACACGGCGAATAGGTTTAATTTATCTTTTAAAATTTCATCTCACTGATTTTATATGTGAGACCTTTTTAAAGAGTAGTAAAAATCGATAGGAAATGGATTTGCTTGAAACATCCAAGAAAGACGCATTTCAGAATTTAAATTATTCGAAAAGTGTTATTCAATGTTGGTTTGTGCGTGACATTTATAAGAAAAGTCGTTGTTATCGATTTATGCAGCTTTTACTTTTATTTCGCACTCTTTGATCGATATGTAGTTCGATAAGAGTAAAACAGTAATTTTTAAAATTTAAACTGTTTGTGTTTTAAAAAAATAAAGAAGCTTACGTAAGGCAGTACAGGAAACCTTGACGAAATCAGATGCAAACTTTCAAATGATTTCGTTTGTTTGTACTTTAAAGATTAATAAGTAAATGAGTAAAAGAATGAATAAATCAATCCATATTAGATTTCGTACTTTGTGTACATTATATTTAGTTCGTACTTTATATTTATTTCATGCTTTAAATACTATATTTATATATATACTTTATACTTTATACATTATACTTTATATATATATATACTTTTATACTTTATATTCATACTTTTTGTACTTTATATTTTCATACTTTATATACTTTACTTTATTTGTGTAAATAAATACAAATACGGCGAATTTAGAAACACTAAAATAAAATTTTACGATTAACACTGCATTGATCTTTAAAATATTTTTAATTAGATATAAAAATTGAATTTAAAAGTCATTTTCAACTTTTTTTCTTCCGAGTTATTTTTCAAAATATTTTCTACAAAAATGTAAGTGAAAAGTCCTACATTTAGTAATTACTCCTAAATTTAGAAGTAAATTTGAATACAAAACAATGTTGCATTTTTTAATTTTTATAAATTTTTGTCTATAGGTATTAAGAGGCGACCTGGTGGCCGAGTGAATAGCACTCTAGCTCTCGGTGCCGTAGGTTTCAGGATCAAATCCCAGCGGTGCCATGGCTGTTTCTAGTGGTTCAGTATGCACTTTATGGATCCCGGTCTAATATGACTGTAAGCAATCTGGCTGACAATCCTACCCGTAAAAAAAAAAAAATATCTTCTATCTCGAAATTTGGAAGGCGGCCTTGGCAGTGGGGCTGTTGCGCCGCTGATGATGATAATGAGATTAAGATTAAGATAATGAGATCAAAATTGAAAAAAAGTGTTTGAGATAGTTAAATTCAAAATATTTCTTGGTTTAATACAATTACCTTTATTAATTCAATGCATATAAAAATATTTAAATTTAAGAAAGAGTTTTCCACTCGTATAGGGTTATCTAATAAACAGCTTACTTAAATATAAATTGAATTTCACAGAGTAAATTTTATTTTCACTCAAGAATTTTTCAAGTAGTTTAGAAAAAAAATTATAGATTTATTTATTGTTCAATTTATCGTATACGTAAATTACACATCATTTTCTCCAAGGAAATATTTGGAAATATCAAAAACAAATTGACCTCTAAACTACACAAAACTAACGTGCTTATTATTTGATTTTAATTTTCGCCCAATCTTTAAATGGAAGCTCAAAACTTCATTTCAGCGCCTTCCTAAATTTACCTTGTCTGTTATTCGTTATGACAGGCGTTTATTATTATTCAAATGATATGCAAATTAAATTTTCAACCAAATTTAACACGTCCGAAAAAAAATTACTCACATTCTAAAAATCGATGTGTGTTTTTAGTTCTAGATATGTAAAGATTTTTTTTTTTGTTTTGTACAAATAAAAAAAAATTATAGATGTTTCAGTTCGGATGATACCGATCGATACTGATATATATTTCGGTTTGCACGTATTTTTCGTATATATGTTTTTTTAAGTATATAGATTAATTGGTGATCATCAAATTGTAGTTAAGAAAGGAATAGGTATAGTAAATAAAACTATAAACTGAAATTCCATGATCCTTCGCAATATATATATATATATATATATAGATAGATAGATATAGATATACAGAGATTTAAAAATTCAGCTCAAGATATGTTTTCGTTAAAATAATTTTTTTTCATTCATTTAATTTTAATTACAAAAGCAGCTTAGATGTTGAAAATTTTAAACACATTAATTATAAAATATTAGTTTCATAACATGCTTCATTAAATTGCATACTTAAAACAATTTGTAGAGCAATTGGGGATTTGTAAATTGTAGTTAAGAGACGAAATGGCCTAGGAAATAAAACTATAGACTGAAATGCTGTGATGCTTTTCAATATATATATATATTTAAAAAATTAAGCTCAAGATTTGCTTGTTTAAAATAATTGCTCATCTTGAATTTAATCTAAATCACAAAAGCACAGACACATACTTCACAGAGTAAGATTTTGAAACATTTTAAACACTTTAATTATAAAATATAACTTTAATTGCATGCTTCATTAAATTGCATATTTAAAACAGATATCCAATAAATTATTTTGTCGTTATTGTATTGTTATTTGCGCTTGTTTTATTTTGTTGTGCGTTTCACAAACATTTTTTACCGAGAACAAAACAATTGACGCCTGAAAATGACCAACTTTATTCCATCAATAAATTGTTCCATTTCTTACACAAACTTATTCCATCAAGAAATAGTCGTCCAATCAACATCCGACTTATACTGTGGCCAGCGAGGATTACACAAAGTGGCTGAAGTACCTGTCGTCAGCATTCTTTTTTCTTGCTGTATTTCTTCAAGAAATATAGGAAAAGGAAATTAATGCAATTTTTTTCTGTGTTGCAATAATATGCCTCTTGTAAAAAAAAAAAGATCCAAACAAAAAAAAAAGAAAAAAAAACGTTTCCAACTGTATTAAAACTCCTGCAAGACAAAAAAATGTGTACCAACTCTGTTCAAGCAGAAATCATCTTTTTCTCTGAGCTAGAAAAAAGCAGATGATGGAAGCAAAAATAATGGTTCTGGGAAAATGCTTTTTATACGTCTGGTGAGATATATTAGGAAGTATGGATTTATCCGAGTATTTTGTAGTATTGTATTTGATACTTTGTTTAAAGTAAGTATATAATCATGAAGTAATCTTTTTGTAACAGGAAAATGTATTAAATGTGACCTTTTTGTTCTTCTTTCTCCTAAACTGTATTTAATTTTTTAACATTTATTAATTGTATTGTCAAAATATTTATTTTCTTGTATACAATCTATCATGCTCAGTATATATTTCTGTAAACAATTATGAACATTATATTAAAAATATTTAATTTGACTCTTACGGTTATTCTTCTAATCGTCAATATATGGTCACACAAAGCTTGTAGATTACTAGAATATGACCGCATTATTCGGTAGATCAACCTTGTATTTGGATACCACATCAATATAAAACGGTTATTTCTGGAATTTTGGAAAAGATTTCACCCCTCCTATCCACTCAAAAGCCAATGCATGAGTTTCTGGCATACTGATTTATCGCACTTACTTCCAACGTAAAAACTTTGAGTTCAGCTGAGTCTTTCAGAATTCTGGTTCAGTGAGCAAAATAATTACCAGTTATTGAACACTATTTAATATATAAATAGTAGCAGCATACTAATAAAAATTAATTTATTTTAAAATAATAGAATAATTTTGAAAGTATAAAAATTTTGTAAAAAACAGTGAATAGTCAGTTTAAGAAAAAATTATTAAATACTGTCATATCAATAAAATATTAAATACTGTCCTCATAATTAACCACTATTATCCCACTACAATTTAAAATAATATGACTTTGTAAATTTTAACTTCCTCAGAATAAATTGATAATATTACTTAAATTTATCATTTTAAAAATAAAACTAGATTCAAAAAATTGTTCACTTTTCTAATTTATTAGCATTTGCTGCCTTTTTTTTTCGTAACTTGAAATATGTTTTAGAAGTGCATTTCATGGTAACTTGGAAACTCAACGATCAGGAAGATGATCCATAAAAGATAATAGTTGTAAGACAATAATAAAGATTTGACATGATAAATAACAGATAATACTAATGCATACAAAACTGACACTTAATTAAATGATTAAGTTAGACAAGACATTAAGTAGAATATAATAAATTGAAATTACCTTTAATAAATTCTCTGTCATTTTACTAGTCAATAAATAACTGCTTCACATTTTAAGTTCATATTCCAAATACTTATTATTTTTGCTATTTCTTCTAATAATATATATGCATACAATAATGGATATTTAAGATGATCAATAGAAGATAATACTAATGCATACAAAAATACCTTCTTAATTTAAATGATAAAGTAAGACAAACAATTAAGTAGATTATAATAAATTGAAATTATCTTTAATAAATCCGTCTGTCCTTTTTATTACTCAATAAACAAATGTTTCCACGATCTGCTTTCATACTTCCAAATACTTGTTATTTTGCTATTTAATTTCATAAATATATACAAATTGTTGTAGGAAAGAAAATAATTAAATGAAGATGATTGATTTTTCATAATATTAATTCAAACCAAAAAGATGTGACGTCTTTTTCATTAAGGTACAACAAAACCGAAAGCATTTTAGAATTTACACGAACCATTTAAAATAATATAACAACATTAAATTCCCTATAATAAAATGATCCATGATTTTATAATTCAATAAACAGATGCTACCACAACTTTATTGGTTTAATTAAATGTCTAACATGTCTTCTTCAACAGGATTGTCTTTTTAACTTCAGCAAACTGGAAAAGTACATGAAAAGGGGAAAAAGATTTTCGCTCAACTTAGCATGTCAGTTACGAAAACATCTCGGAACGGATTGGCGGAAAAAGAAATCATCCTGAACCGAACCGATATCGAATTCAATCATGGCTCTGAAGCTCACAGAAAATGGGGGCAAGACAGTAATCAAGTCCTCTATTCGTCTTGCGTCCATTATTGACCATGTGACATTTCGAACTTTTTTTTTTCCTTCGAAGAATGGCAGGGAGAACCCCAGTGATTGATTAGTTCTCTTCTTTTTTTTTTTTATAAGCTGTTATTGTTTATCACAGCCCACATCATTACAGGCTCGATTTCTTCTTAAAAAAAGCAGGATGCCATTACTGCTCATCTTTTTGATGCTTTCTTCGTTAAAATATTCATTGAACACTTGGGTTTTAATCTTCAGTAATAATCATTTAGCCCTTTTTTTTTGTTGGGGTCTCCAAGTCGTCGCATCGTCGCGTCGTTCTTTTTATTTGAAAAGTTGTTATTTGGAAGAGTTATGATTAAATGTGTTCAGATGTGACAACTAAATGACTCCTTAATACAGTCTTCTAAGTAATATTTTGCATATAAAGTTAATTTATTTTAGTTGTTTCTATTTCTTGTTTTGCATTAATTCATTAAAAGTAAACGTTGTTAGTAAATTCGAAAAGTTATTAGTATTTCAAAATTGTTGAAACATAAAATATTTGTTAAATTATAAACTGCTTTTCTTAAAATTTGAAGCAATTGTTCATTATTTAATATATATTTTTATATTTCCAAATTTAATTCTAATTCTCACAATATCGTAATTAAGGTGACAAGTAAGTTTTTGTGTATTTTCTGTAATATGTAAATTAAATATTTACTTCAAAACAAACTAACCTGTAGGATGAGAATCATAAAAAATTTTAAATTATTTTAAAGCTGTATATCTGTTTATAAAATATGTCCAATAAAATTGAATTTGTCATGAACACATTTATTTTAAATGATTTTGAAGAGATCGAATTCTACACATTCATTAAAACTTATTTTAACTGTTAAATTACTTAGATCAAAGCAAATGCATTTTAGAATATGCAATAACCATTAAATATAATATAATAAAATTAAGTTCCCTATAAAAAAATTGTTCCATGATTTTATAACTCAATAATTATATGCTACCACACATTTATTGTCTTAATTAAATTTCTAACATGTCTTCTTCAACAGAATTTTTTTTTTTAACTTTAGCAAACTGGAAAAGTACATAAAAAGGGGAAAAGAATTTTCGCTCAACTTAGCATGTCAGTTACGAAACATCTCCGAATGGTTTGGTGGAAAAGAAATCATCCTGAACCGAACCGATATCGAATTCAATCATGGCTCTGAAGCTCACAGAAAATGGGGGCAGGACAGTAATCAAGTCCTCTATTCGTCTTGCGTCCATTATTGACCATGTGGCATTTCGAACTTTTTTTCCCTTAGAATAAAGGCAGGAAGAACCCCAGTGATTCATTCTTTCCCTTTTTTTTTTTTAAGCTGTTATTGTTTATCACAACCCACATCATTACAGGCTCGATTTCTTCTTAAAAAAGAAGGATGCCATTACTGCTCATCTTTTTGATGTTTTTCTTCGTTAAGATATTCGTTGAACACTTGGGGGTTTATTCTTCAGAAATAATCATTTAACCATTTTTTTGTCAGTGTTTCTCTCCTGATGGTTCCAAATGGTGGCATCATCATATCGTCTTTTTATTTGAAAAGTTTTATTTGGAAGAGTCATGATTAAATGTGTTCAGATGTGGAAAAGGACTTTATTCGTTAATTAGTTCTTTAAAAAAAAAGAATTCTTAATTAGTTGTTCGGTAACTTTTCAAAATAATGAATGTTTGTTTTTTTTCCCATAAATGCTGCTAGTTGCGAATAGAAAACTAATTTTTATTTAATTACATGTGCTTCTAAAAAAAAGATATTTAGAAATAACTAGAGCAACTTATTTTATATAACACCGAAACTTTTTTAATAAATACAAATAAAAGGAAGAGTTAGTGAAGTCTTTTAAATATTATTTTGCATGTAAACCTATTTTGAAAAATTATATACGAAAACGTATTTTAGCAATAGAAAATAATCGTTGTTAGTAAATTAGAAAAGTTGTTAGTCTTTAAAATTATTAAAGTGTAAAATATTTATGAAAAAATAAAACTTTTTTCTTAAATATTAAAAACAGTAGTTCACTATCTTATATACATTTTAATATTTCAGACTTTAATTCTAGTTCTCATAGTATCGTAATCAAAATGGCAATTAGGTTTTTTGTGTTTTTCAGCAATATGTAAATCTAATGTTTACTTCAAAACCAAAAACCTGTAGTTTTAATTTTTTTTAAAGCTATATATATGTTTATAAAGAAGACCAATAGAATGGAATTTGTCGACAACAGATTCATTTTAAAGGATTTTGTAAAGATTAAAATCTGTACTCATTATTAAAACTTATTTTAATTGTTAAATTACTTATATCAAACAATAGCATTTTAGAATATACAATAACCATTAAATAGAATATAATTAAAATTAAATTCTCTATAGCAAAATGATCCATGATTTTATAACTCGATAATTATATACTACCACACATTTATTGTCTTAATTAAATTTCTGACATCTCTTCTTCAACAGGATTGTTTTTTTAACTTGAGAAAACTTGAAAAGTACATGAAAAGGGGAAAAGATTTTCGCTCAACTTAGCATGTCAGTTACGAAACATCTCCGAATGGTTTGGTGGAAAAGAAATCATCCTGAACGACCGATATCGAATTCAATCATGGCTCTGAAGCTCACAGAAAATGGGGACAAGACAGTAATCAAGTCCTCTATTCGTCTTGCGTCCATTATTGACCATGTGACATTTCGAACTTTTTTTTCCTTCGAATAAAGGCGGGGAGAACCCAGTGATTGATTCTTTCCTTTTTTTTTTTTATAAGCTGTTATTGTTTATCACAGCCCACATCAATACGGGCTCGATTTCTTCTTAAAAAAAGACAGATGCCATTGCTGCTCATCTTTTGATGCTTTCTACGTTAAGATATTCGTTGAACACTTGGGGTTTTATCTTCAGAAATAATCATTTAGCCATTTTTTGTCAGTTTTTTCTCTCCCTCTTTTCTTAATGGTGGCATTGCCACATCGTTCTTTTTATTTGAATAGTTGTTATTGGAAAAGTTATGATTAAATATGTTCAAATGTGGAAAAATATTTTATTCGTTAATTAGTTCTTTAAAAAAGAATTCTTAATTAGTTGTTGGGCAACTTTTCAAAAATAAGTCTTTGAATGATTTTTATTTTCATAAATGCTACGGGTTGCGAATAGAAAACATCCTTTATATTTAATTTCAAGTGATTCTAGAAATAAAAAAATGAATCTTTTTAATATAACAAATAAAATCTTAATGAAGTCTTTTAAATAATATTTTGCATGTAAACTTATTTTGAAAAAAATTATATATGAAAAAAATGTATTTTAGCAATAGAAAATAATCGTTGTTAGTAAATTAGAAAAGTTGTTAGTCTTTAAAATTATTAAAGTGAAAAATATTTATAAAAAATAAAACTTTTTTTCTTAAATATTGAAACAATAGCTATCTTAGATACATTTTAATATTTCAAACTTTAATTCTAGTTCTCATAGTATCGTAATCAAAGTGACAATTAGGTTTTTGTGTATTTTCAGCAATATGTAAATCAAATGTTTACTTCAAAATCAAAAACCTGTAGAATGAGAATTATAAAAAGATTTTAAATTATTTTAAAGTTATATATATGTTCATAAAAGGAGACCAATAGAATGGAATTTGTCAACAACAGATTTATTTTAAAGGATTTTGTAGAGATTGTAATCTGTACTTTCATTAAAACTTATTTTAATTGTTAAATTACTTATATCAAAACAAAAGCATTTTACAATATCCAATAACCCTTAAATAGAATATAATAAAAATTAAATTCCCTATAACAAATTGATCCATGATTTTATAACTCAATAAATAGATGCTACCACACATTTATTGTCTAAATTAAATGTCTAGCATGTCTTCTTCAACAGGATTGTCTTTTTAATTTTAGTAAACTCGAAAAGAACATGAAAAGGGGAAAAAGTTTTCCGCTCAACTTAGCAAGTCAGTTACGAAACATCTCAGAACGGTTTGTGGAAAAGAAATCATCCTGAACCGAACCGATATCGAATTCAATCATGGCTCTGAAGCTCGCAGAAAAGGGGGCAAGACAGTAATCAAGTCCTCTATTCGTCTTGCATCCATTATTGACCATGTGACATTTCGAATTTTTTTTCCCTTCGAAGAAAGCCAGGGGAGAACACCCGTGATTGATTCTTTCTCTTTTTTTTATTTAAGCTGTTATTGTTTATCACAGCCCACATCATTACAGGCTCGATTTCTGCTTAAAAAAGAAGAATGCCATTATTGCTCATCTTTTTTATCCTTCTTCGTTAGGATATTCGTTGAACATTTGGGGATTTAAACTTCAGTAATAATCATTTAGCCATTTTTTTGTCAATGTTTCTCTCCTAATGGTTCCAAATGGTGGCATCATCACATCGTTTTTTTTATTTGAAAAGTTGTTGTTTGGAAGAGTTATGATTAAATGTGTTCAGATGCGTAAAAAGACTTTATTCGTTAATTAGTTCTTTAAAAAGAATTCTTAATTAGTTGTTGGGCAACTTTTCAAAAATTAATATTTGAATGATTTTTTTCCCCATAAATGCTGCTTTGCAAATAGAAAATTTATTTTTATTTAATTCGATGTATTTCTAATAAAAGGTGTTTAGAAATAACTACAGCATCTTATTTTCTGATACCCCACCAAATTTTTTTTTAATAAATAGAAACAAAATGACGATTTAATAAAATTTTCTAAGTAA